>JASDQU011442349.1:11703-23483 GCA_032191745.1 Picea mariana | reverse complement strand
GCCAAAGGGGGAGATTGTTGATTAAGATTGGTTTTCATTGATGTCAACCCTTGAAGAAAGCTACATAGTACAAAGGTTTGGGTAATGGACCCAATATTGTTTGATGTAAATGTGACTCATTATTTGTTTTTCATGGTTGATAAGAAGTAAATATGGATGAACTCCAAAGTGGTCCCCTTATGGTGAAAGTCCTCACAAGAAGACGCTTTGTGGACTAAGAGAACCCATGTTTAATTATGGAATAATGAGATGAAGGAAATTGAATTTTTTAGGGAAAATATCCTAGATGAATAGTTATTGTCATGTCATTTCCGGTGGTATGTGGAACGTCACTTAATTCCTCACGGTTAGAGAGTTATGGCCATGAGAATTTGGAGACCCCAGGTTTGGGTAATGGACCCAAGTTTGTTTGATGGGTAACGGTATGAATTATGCCATATTTTTAGATAATACTATTCTATATGGATAGTACATGTCATGCCATTTTTGGTGGTATGTAGAACGTCACATAACTCCTCACAGTTTGAGAGTTATGGCCTTACGAAGTTGGACGACCCTCATATGTCATTTAGAATCCCCAAAAGGTCAAAGTAATCAAAGAGGTTTAAGAGATTTTAAAAGGTAAATAATAAAGTGAAGTGATGAGTGTATTATAATTCAAAGTGAATACAAAATAAATAATTTCAATAATAAATTTAACGGAGAAATTAGAAGTGGACCCAACCCTAAAATAAGGAAAGTGGGCCAAGTGACCTAGAAGATGTTTTTAGGGAAGCTACTTGGAGAGTATAAATAAGAGGAAAGACTCTCTCATTGGAATAAAACTTGAGAATATTGAATATATATAAGTTTCTGAGTTAAAAAAATGATATCTAAGCTAAAATTCTGAGGAAGGTGAAGAAAAGAAGGCCAAAATGCAAGGAAGGATAAATTCTTTTGATGGTGCTTTGTAAGGTATGTTATTTACAGGTCATCTCACCATTTTCACTATAACATTTTTTATATAATGATTCAGATCCTGAAATTGCTATGAAAGTGAGAAAACATATCCAAGTATCTATGGTAAAAAATTCATCTTGTGGGTCGTTGTATTTTGGGAGTTACACTCCGTGGAAAATAGGGTTTGTGGTCAGTCCTGAAACTAGTCAAAATCAGGTGTTTCAGGTAAAAACGTCATAACTTCTTCATAACAGATCCAAATTCAGTGAGACAAAAAATTTTGGTTAGGGTACAGTATTTATTATTCTATGTAACATTTTCAGATCAATTTATCAAACATTTTGTGCAGGGCACTCTCTACAAGGTCACTCTCTAGAATAAGCCAGAATTCAGCAAGGTATGCCATTTTTGCCATAAATCCTTTTCTGAGAGGTTCCAAGTAGTGAAAATTGGAAGAATTGCATAAAACACAATGAAAAACATTTCGTATCAATTTCATATCTTTATACATTACAGGTTCAAAGTGATGATTACTTCAAGTTAGGGTTGTCGACTAATCCAAAACTAGGCATGTGAGACTAAAGAAAAGTTTGATGAAAATGCTAGTCTCTTGTTTTTAAAGTTAAGTAAGGTTTGTAGGAATGTGATCATATACACTAGGTCTATTTCAGAGCTACAAATTAGATTTGGATGATGAAATTGAGGAGGGCTTTTGGTTGTGGTACATGTTGAGTACATGGTTGAGACAAGTAGTTGATGAGTTGGTGCACATACATGAGGTGTATTGTTGATGATGTTGGTACATATTGATGAGTTATAGTTGATGAGTAGCTGACACATGATAGGTACAGGTTGATTCATGGTTGATGCACTTTTTTATGGTACAGGTTGATTACAGGTTGGTGCATGGCTGATGCACTTGTTTATGGTATAGGTTGATTACAGGTTGGTGCATGGTTGATGCACTTCTTTATGGTACAGGTTGATTATAGGTTGATTATAGGTTGGTGCATGGTTGATGCACTTGTTTATGGTATATTTTGATTACAGGTTGATGCATGGTTGATACATGGTTCAGATTTATTGGTACAAGTTACAGTGGTATATCTCACAGTGATAGTGTGACAGTGGTTCCATCATTGTACTTCTACTTCAGGGTGGTAGGATGGGACAAGGATAGGTGGTTGTAGCCACCTTCCGGTTGTAGACGGAGAACATAGGGGGTTGTAGCCTCCTTCTAGTTGTAGCCAGAGAATTGGTGAGTTGGAGCATCCCTCAGGTTGTAGCCTGAGAAACTAGGGGGTTGGAGCCTCCTTTCAATTGCAGCTGGAAAACAAAAGAAGTTGGTTCTTCTAATGAATGTAATTCTTCAATACATATAAGAAAAAGCATTATGTGGTTTTCTCCCGATTTGGGTTTCCACGTAAAACACTGGTGTAATGTGTATGTATATGTGTATGATTGTTCATTTGTTCATTGTTTATTTACTCTGCAGTTATTGGACGATAATGCTTCATTCATATAACACTTGGATTATATGGTTAAAAGGGATTAAATTTCTCTATTACTGATTCACCCCCCCTCTCAGTAATCCAGCAGATAGACCATTCTATTTTTTACAATGGTATGAAGAACTACAACGCTCAGCCCACACATTGGGTCTTTAGCCATTTTTCTGTTTATATGCCTTCCCCCTTGCAACCCTCTCCCTGGCCCACATATATGAATCCTAACATTGGACCTAGGGGCACCATGCCTTTGATGCCTACTTCTTCATTTGATATGGGTTATGTCCCCATGGGAGGGTGGAACACTCCCCCCTATGGATCCAATACTAGCTATGCTATTTCAGGAGCCAGTACTCAGATGGGTTCCTATCCCACTTATTACCCCCCACCCATGTATCTTTCATCCGCCATGTCAGTTCCTTTAAACATTTTTTCCATGTCAGGTCCTCAATTACCACCAGGTCTTTCATATCGAGAGAATAAATTTTACGGTTCACGCTACCCTCTTTATGGGACCCCTTCACAAGGGGACAACATATATCCTCACTCAAATAATACTTATCCTACCTCAGTATCTTCACATAACTCAGTGGCTATGCTCGTACAAACCTCTTCAGACCATTTTGGCGTAAACCAACACCTTTCTGGGCTGGGGAAAGAGGTACACCAAGATCCTTCCTGGCTTGCAATTTTTCAGAATCAATCTTTCCCCATACCATGGAATCAAATGCCACCATCCATTGCCATCCCAGTCACTATCATTTATATTGGTGCTCCATCACCAACCTCTTCCAGTCATGTCATAGATGGGTCGACTTATTCTACAAACTATGTAGACAACTTGCCCCCAACCTCTACCAATTATGTTGTGGGCACCATTCTTTTTTCCTTGAATCATAGCCATGCCACATCTCCCACTTCTATTCATCATATAGGAGATGACTCTCTTTCACCTGCTAGTTACATCGAGAAGCCTAGACACCTCAGCCGTAAGCCTAAATTATTTTGCAGGACTTGCGAAGGAAGTCACCTTACTCTTTTGTGTCTGATTACTGTCGAGATACCAGAAGCATGGGGCTCACCCAAGAGCCCTTTAGATTCTGAGGCATCCTTGTCTTCTCTTCACATCACTTCTCCCTTGATCATCTCGGTGGTTCCTCTGATGCAATCTTCTCCCGAACTCACCCCCTTTGTTAAAGGTGAAGTGTTTCTTGCCCCCGTTACTATGCATCCTCTTCAACCTATAATTGAAGAAGTGGCCACACTAGTGCAATATTTGGTCAACCCTACTCTCCTTGAAGAGAATGATACACCTTTCATTCATGTCATCAACATTCCAAATCCTCCCCCTTTTGAGCGAGAGAGATTTATTCTTCCCCCGAACAGTCTCCCTCCAAGTCCTGATGAGGCTCCTTTTGACTGGGATGACCTGATGGGACATCCCATTCCCCCACTTATATATTTTCCATTAAGAGACATTATTCGAACCATCAGAGAGACTGTATCCGTTGTTAGCACCTTCTACTCCTTGACTTGGAAATCCTTGGGTTTTCCCAAGCTCTTGTCAGCTATCCTCAAGGTACTGACTTTCGACAGAAGGCTGGGATGGGAGCCTTGGCCGACCCCTTTACATGTTGATTAAACTCCCAAAAAATAAGTCTTAGTTAATCTCTTTTCTGACTCATCCAAAAAATGAAAATATTCCCAAGTGATTTGTCCCTTTCATGCTCGTTAAAGTTGGATTTGAAAGGTCATGAGTCTTAGTTAAGCTCTTTTCTGACTCGCTACCAAAAATTCAAAAGATTGCCGAGTGAACTTGTCTTTTTTACACTCGTAAATTGGATTTGAAAGGATGTCTATTTGGCACACGTTTGCCCCTTTTTCACACCAAGTAGACTAAAATATATAAAAAAGGACATTTTTGGCATTAAGTTGTGAGTGCATCTCATGCCCTCGCTTGAAGTATTGAGCCTTTAGTTGGTTCTCGCTTTGCGTTATAAACTGTTGCCTAAGCAGTTTGCATCCTCAACCAAGAAGATCCTGGTTTATATCCTTCGCAATTTGACACCCTATACCCTGGAGGGAACATCATCTCGAGTGTCCATCTCTCGCATGCATTTCCTTGCATTAAGCATCAGTACATTCCACTGCTGAAACTAGTTTTTCTTACTTGTGACACTCGTTCCCTCCTCTGTATCATAGCATTCATTTGTTATGAAAAAAAAAAAAAGATGGGTGGGAAGGGAGTACTATATTGTAATTGGCAGTAGTCATGTCACCTTTGAATAGAGCACAAAGTTATTGAGTCCTTGTGTCATCATAATTTTCGGTTTAGCATGGCTTTAGGAAGATGATATCGCTACAGAGCTTTCTCTACCAACTGGTTACTCTTCCAGACCCTATAGAGAACATTATTGATGCCTCCTGCATCTAATTGTCACATCATTGATTCCATGCTGCCAGAGTCCACCATCTGTCTCATGCTCTTGTTCAAAGGAAGTCTATTAACTTATGTCAACCACTCCTTAGAAATATTGACTTTGCATGTTGGCCATACCCTCAGTTTATCTTAGAATCACATGATACTTTGGTCTTATCATGCAACATGGCCCTACTTTCATCATTGGTAGGTCACCTTGAACCCAATAGTCAACATTTCATCATTGGTCATTGACTGGGTGGTTTCCCTTGTGTTCGACGGCAAGACATCTATTCACACTTTGGGATTCGTGTAGTGTCTTGGATTCCATTAGCCTTATTGGTGGTTTTCTCATCTTTGTCGGCATTTTTTCATCATTGGCTGCTATTCAGAGGGTCGTTTTCATGTATCGCTTACATTTGGCACACGCGAAAGACCCACAAGGTCGTTGGTTCATGAACATGTTCTTCGTCTGATGTCCACAAAATCATGAAGCTCCTGCTTTGTTCCTCATGCTAACTGATGAGGGATGCCTCCATGCTCTCCTTTCAGTGGGTCTCTTTCCATCGACTTCAAATCATTTATTCTGGATATGGGACCTAGATTTTTATGAGTACCTTGAGGCTTGCAATCACTAGTGGCATGGTCTCCCGCCATTGACAGATGGGAATACATCAATGTCTCCCGATCAATGGATTTCTCAAGTGTTCGACACTGACTCCATTTTCACACTTGTAGGAATGTACTCGGTGCCTTGATACCTACTTTCATTATTGGTAGGTTGTCTCGCGTTTGTTAATGGTATACCTCAATGACCGATAATCAAATGATGTCACATCATGTTCGACCTCAACTCCTTTATTCACATGAAGTAGAGTTGCACCTTGGGCAGATAGTCTAGAAGACTTGATGACATCACTATGTGGCCATAGCTTTCCTGAGTTGTTGCTTCCCCTTTATTGGACCAATACCTATTTGACTTGAGTGATCATGGGAGATCAGATTGTAGTTTGTGGTATACAGATATCTTCAGATTGATTTTGAGACTGGTTTCACTAGGCCTTGTTCGTGACTATGACAGTTTTGGCATGTAACCACATTTGTAATTTATTATTCATGGCCATGAACTCTTGTTTGGTATATTTTCCACATGGATATGCATTGTATTCTCAACAGCCATGTATGCAAAGTCAGTACATAATGTAACACACAATTGAGTTCATCCAACAGGTTCTCTACCACTCCACTTCTAGGTTATTTATAATGTATTTTGGCCATCGCAGATACTCCTATGATATCACACATTAGGGGGCATATGTTATATCAAGATTTTCCTCACCATTGCTATCTTGCACAAAGGGATTTTTTCCATTTCCCTATGCAGACTTATCATCCCTTTTTGATGAATCTAGAGCTAAAAATATACATTTTTCTACATACATGCTCCCTATCAGTTATACAAGATGCGTAAACGCTTGTTGCTCCACTACAGCTCGCGTATATCACGATTTGTGCCAAAAAATACAAAATGAGGTCGAGTTTCCATGTCACGATAGAATATCTCTGATCATTGGCCTTCCATATACTGGAAACATTCTGACTCGGCCCTTCAGTTGCATTCTGAAGGCTATAAAAGCACAATTTCGAGCTATGGAAAAAGGAGAAATCATTCAACTTTGAGAGAAAAGTTACTCTAGAGAAATTACTTCATATTGAGTCTACATCCCTTTGTCCCTCAAGTCTAAACACAGTGTTCAGTCCCCAAGCTCTTTCCCTATTGTTGAGATGACCTCATTGCCTCTTTCCTATGAGCTTGCCTTTGGTGGAGGATTGAAGTGGTGGAGACCCAGTTGGAAGGAACTTGGTTTATTGGTTTCGAACCATGCTCACATGGAAGTCTATAATGTTGTCCCTTCTTCTGATCAATTATTAATAGAAATACTCCTTTCCCATCCTATTGGTATCTTGCAAATATATGATTATTATGCATGGGCATGTTTGTAATGTTTATTAATGGATTATGCTATCTGATGTGCTAACCCCTTTTATATCATCACTATGTACTTGCTCTGTTCGTTTGTTGAGAAATTACTACAGGCATAAATATTTGGGTCAAAGTGCTCAACGGTGGAACATCATCAAACATTGGATCAAGGTAGGCCTCTTTCTTTCATTGAACATTAGTTTATATAGCATATGTTGGAATTGAGTCGATTTCTGCAGTCATACCTGTCTTTTGTGGTTTACCCTTAGCCATAGAGAGTTTTTCCCTTATAACAATTCATCATCATAATTTTGGGTTTAGGATGGCCTTAGGAAGCTGATCTCATTATAGAGTCTTCTCTATCGACTGGTTACTCTTCCAATCCATATAGAGATTTTCATCGATGCCTTCTGCATCTCATGGTTTCATCATTGGGTTTATGTTGTTGGAGTCCCCCATATGTATCATGCTCCTTTTCAAAGGAAGTCTATCAACCTATGTCGGCCACTCCTCAGAAATATTGACTTTGGAAGTCAGCCACTCCTAAAAAATGTTGAATTTGGATGTTGGCCATAGCCTCAGTTTGTCTTAGAATCACATGATATTGTAGTTCTATCATGCACCCTGGCCCTACTTTCATCATTGGTAGGTAACCTTGAACCCAATAGTTGACACTTCATTATTAGTCATTGACTGGGTGGTTTCCCTTGTGATCGATGACAATACCTCTATTCACACATTGGCATTTGTACAATGTCTTGGATTCCATTAGCCTTAATGGTGGTTTCCTGGCCTTTGTCATCAGTTTTCATCATTGGCTTCTATTCAGAGGGTCTTTTTTTTGTACCGCTTGCACTTGGCACATGCAAAAGATGTGAAGGGTTGTTGGTTTGTGAACATGTTCTTCATCTAATTTCCGCCAAATCATGAAGATCTTGCTTTGTACCTCGTCCTGACTGATGAGAGATGCCTTAATGCTCTTCTTTCAGCGGGTCTCCTTCCATCGAATACAACTCATCTATTCTAGAAACAGGACCTAGAGTCTTATGAGTACCTTGAGAATTGCAGTCATTAGTGGCAGGTTCTCTCACCATCGACAATTGGGAATACATCAATGTCTCCTCATCGATGGATTTTTTAGGTGTTTGACACAATATCCTTTATTCACACTTGTAAGAATGTACTCACTGCATTGATACCTACTTTCATTATCGATAGGTTGTCTCGCATTTGTTAACGATATACCTCAATGACCGGTTATCAAACAATGTCTCTTTGTGTTCGACCTCAACTCCTTTATTCACATGATGTAGACTAGCACCCTTGATAGTTTGCGTAGAAGACATGAAGACATCACTATGTGGCTGCAACTTTCCTGAGTTGTTGCTTCCTTTTCATTAGACCAGTACCTATATGACTTCAATAATCATGGGAGATCGGACTCCATTGCATAAAGATATCTTCATATTGGTTTTGAGACTAGTAACAGATTTTGTATTTGCCTATTTATGGCCATGGGCACTTGTTTGGTATACTTTCACATGGATATGTAGTGTAATTCTATTGGCAACCATGTATGCAAAGTTAGTACATAATGTAATGAGAAGCTAGTTCATCCAGTGTGTTCCCCATCACTGCACTTCTAGGTTGTTTATAATGTATTTCGTCCATCGCAGATACTTCTCTGACCTCACACATTAGGGGGCATCTGTTATAGCAAGATTTTCCTCACCCTATGAAATCTTTCACAAAGGGTCTTTTTCCATTTCCCTATGCAGACTTATCATCCCTGTTTGATAAATCCAGAGCTAAAAATACATATTCTTCCACATGTATGCACCTTGCCTACTATACAACATGCGTATATGTAGGATGCTCCACTACAACCTGCGTACATCAGGATTTGTGCCAAAAATTGAAAATTAAATGTTGAGTTTCCATGTCATGATAGGAGATATCTGATCATTTCCCTTCCATATACTGGAAACATTCTGACTCGACCCTTCAATTCCATTTGAAGGCTATAAATGGTCCAATTCTGATCTATGGAAAAGAGGAGAAATAATTCAACTTTGAGAGAAAAGTTACTCTAGAGAAATTATTAATTCATATTGAATCTGCATCCCTTTGTACTTTAAGTGTGAACACAATGTTCAGCCCCCAATATATTCCCTTATTGATGGATAATCTCATTGTCTCCCTTCTATGAGCTTGTCTTTGGTGGAGGACTGAAGTGGTGGAGGCCCTGTTGGAAGGAGCTTAGTTTCTCGGTTCCGAACTGTGCCAACACAGAAGTCTGTAATGTTTTCACTTATGTTGATCATTTATTAATAGAAATACTCCTTTCCCATCCAATTGATATCTTGCTAATATATGAGTTATGTATATTAATGTATTATGCTATCTAATGTGCTAACCTTTTATATTATCACCATATGCTTTTTTTACTTGTTTGTTGAGAACTTGTTGCAGGTATAAATCTTTTGGTCAAAGTGCTCAACAATGGATGTCATCGAACATCTAGACGAGGTAGGCCTCTTTGTTATCTTAGTTGCATATTGGTTTATATAACATGTTTTTGGGATAGAGTTGATTTCTGCATTCGTATCTGCCTATTGTGGTTTACCCTGGCCATAGAGAGTTTTTCCCTCATAACACATGTTCTAGTAACCCAAATACCATTAACTGCTGGAACATTTCCACCATGATTAGTACTAGAAGCCAAAACAACGAGAAAATCATTAGTAGCTTATAAAACATTTGATAGGATATTCGACAGACTTCTCGACAAGCGACTAGGCTGAGCATATATCCCTTTCCTTTCTAGTTGAACATATCTAGAAATTGTTTCCATTTCTCCTTCATGCAAGCATCCATAGTCAATTTTTAATGCATGACAAAAGCAATCTGACAAGTTGAGGATGTAACTCAATGTTGTAACCTTTATCGATGAAGAAATGTATCTATTGTTTTTAGTGTTTTTATGAAAGACTAGAAAGTATGATCAGTTGATCCTTCTTCAATTCAACATAAAGGTATGTGTGCCTTCGGTCTCATGAGGTAAGTGAACATTTGTCTATTCTTTTTGTTTTTCAGATTTACATCTTCATTACAATTTTATATAATACTAGAAATATAAAGATAAGAAAATTTACCATTAATTGGGCCTATAGCTCAATGCTAGAGCATTTGTCTTTGGATCAAGTTGATGGAGAGCGATCCAAAATAAATGAATGAGAAAATTTAAGAGTGGTAATAAATCTATATGGGTTGAAATAAATTTACACAATTCCATTTTCATGATGTGCCATTACATTATGTGCAAGTGGTATTCCTTTATAATGCTTGAACTTGAAGGGTAGTATTCAAAACTTGACGACCGGTTCAGAGTATCATTATTTTTCAGCATTACAATAAAATGTATTGAAGAAAGAGAAAACATGAACAAACGTTTCCCTAACATGGAGATCACCCCAAACAAATCTAAAATCTAAAATATTATTGCTTAGATATGTTAGAATGGTAGTTAATATTACTGCTTAAATATATCTAAAATGGTTATATTATATATCTGTGTGTATGTGAGAGAGAGAGATTTAAAACAAAAGTATGACATCTTTAAAACATGAAACATGTGAGTTAAATCATGGCATTTTAAGACATAATTCTTATATTTTTTCACTACCATAAGGATAAAGATAAAATCATAGTCAAAACAAAAGAGTATTAAGTATTATTTGGATGTTCATTTTTGGATGTCTTAATATTTTCAATTCAAATTACCTATAATATTCATTATTATATTAGTTCAATATTAATTGTTGTTGAAGTAAAGGTCTTGGATGTGTTTAGGATACCTTCCCTATTTTGAAAGTTCCAATCAATTAATCCAATTTTATTATGTCTCTACTAATTATTCCCAACATTGAAATTCATAACTTGCTATATCTAGAAAAAATGTTATTATGCATAGAAAATACCATAGGAAATACCCCAAAGTTTTTTCCATACATTAACCTCTGCTTTTCAAAATTTGAATTAAAATAATTCAGATAATTGGGTATGGAATATTTCAAGTTTAACTTAAAAGGCTTATGAAGACCTATGTTTTATCATGCCTATATTTATTTATAATAACCATTGAATAATATAGTGAATGCTAATTATCAAATTTAGAAAATTACATCATATTAATGTGGAAATAAAATTTCATTCTTGAAGTGTGAAACACTCATGTTAATCTTAAAAATATAATTCTTTTTCTACTAATTTATAACTTATAAACTTTTCATGTAAAAATTAATAAGAATGTATTAAAATACATTAAGATTAAGAGCAATATATTCTAATATTTAGGTTTCCACATCATTACTTTGACTTTGTGTTATTTTAAAGTTTACCATATCTATTTATAAGTTTATGGCATCTATACCATTTTTATCATTGAATATCATTCATATCATTAAATAATATCCCAACTAAATGCATGCCCATTATATATCGTTCTTATGGCAAGGAGTCCCCATGATCTTCAAAAGAAACTAAGAATCCTCAAGGATTTTTGCTCTAATATTGGTATGACTATTAATATTGATAAGACTAAGGTCATGATTATTAAATCCAATAAGATCCCTTATGATACCTTTGTATATGACAACAACAACTTGGAGTAAGACAATTCATACAAATATCTTGGAATTGATATTCACCACAAGCTTAATTGGAATTATAGCATTGAGAAAAGGATTATTGGGGGATGGAAAGCTTATTATGGGCTTGAAAACAAGTGTAAATCAACTGAACTTTGGAGTTGGGATAAGAAGAAACTCCTCTTTGAGACTCTTGTTACACCTGTTATTCTTTATGGATGTGAAGTATGGGGCTGTAGTATCTCTCGTGAATCCTGGAGAAAGATAGAGCAAATACAAAA
>JASDQU011442348.1:0-19348 GCA_032191745.1 Picea mariana | reverse complement strand
CGTCACCGCCACTCCACATTAGACCACAAAATTAGAGCCGATGCAGCTCGACCACCTAGAGATAGAGGAACGATGACCCCCAAAAACAACCAGATAATCCCCCAATCTCATATCAGAAGTTCCCAACCCTGACCCCAAAACCTCAAGGCAGAGCACGATGCAGGATGGTCTGAATCCGAACACTCAAGAACAACAACCTGAGTCTAGCCTCCTAAAGCAGAGAAGAGTCGAAACCCGACCATAACCAACAAATCACCTCACCACCCAAGGGTGAGGATGCCCCATAAATCACGACGCATGATGCAAAAGCACTGGAAGATACAGAGATACCAGATGCACACAATGAGCTAGACTCAACAATGGAGCAGGCTACGACAACCATGCGAGCGCAAATGGAGAAACTCCTCCAGAACCCCCAACAATGTGCAGAATTGAAGCAACTTTGCATAACCAGAACAGAGTTTCTGACACTTCTTCCCAAAGATCTAAGATTGAGGATTGCACCAGTGCCACCAATGGAGGAAGAGGTAGAAAACCATTTGGATCACTCAACGAAAAGAGAACTACCTATACAGACCTGGTACAGTGGCCAGCATCACAATTGTTCTAATTAATCAAAGCCTCCACAGACCAACTAGAGAAAAGGCTCCAGGAAGCTGAGAGATCAATGGAAATTGACAGGAAAGAACAGTTCATTGTGAAAGCACGTCGAACTCAAGAAGAATATGATAGAATACAAGTCCAGTGAAAACTGGTAAAAGTGCAGGAAATACTTGTAGAAGCCTGGCTGGAGATCCAGAAGGTTGCGCCTGATCTACCCAAAGCTAGCGAGATAAGCAAGCCAGAGTAACAGTTCGAGCTGTTACAAGAAGCATGGCCACATCTCGCTACCCGCACCAAGCAGATACAAGCAAAGCTAGAACAAGACCCCCAAAAAGTAGAACAACAGCCTCGACAGCTGCAGGAATAGATGCAGAAGATAATACTGCAAGGGAACAATGCCTGAGCAACAATGCACAAGCACACAAAGGAATGCACCAAAATCTTCAAGGAAGTCAGTGATTGGATGGGAATCATCACTCGACGAAATCCAGTCTTGGAGGAAGTGCGCACAAATATCTAGGTGCTGAACGAAGAATTTTCAACAACAATGGACCCTATGGAGCAACAACAGAAGTTTGACCCAATTCAATAGGCTGACAATGAGTTGAATACACTATACAAGGAAAAGTCTGTAGCCAAGAAAGAGCTACGCGAATTTCGACCAGACATTCAGACAGCCTACATGCAAATGCATCAATTCGACACAATAGCAGATTCTGAGTGGAACTCGTTGATTGCGGCCAAGCCAAAGGAGTACAGGAAAGAGACAACACAACAGTTTCTTGCAGAGGCATCATGTAACGTTCCCCCGGCCACCCACAGGCTAGGGTACGCCACTCTAGAGAAACCTCTCATGCTCTGACACCAGTCGGTAACATTCCTAGCCTTTAAACACCGGACCATGCTACTCTAGGGAACTTTTTCGTTCCCTTACTGCGAAACATACGGTAACATACCTAGTAGTCAACTGAGCTATGCCACATAAATTTACTCTTTAAACTGCATGTAATTAAAACATATACATACATCACTTTGTGGAAGCTTTTCATATAAATATAAAAAGACAATTGCTTTCTTCTACATATGACTTTTATACTGAAATAATAGTAACTATAGATATGCAACATTTACTGGGAATTACCCATAAACATACAGGCAATTATAATCACATATATGATAAACCGTAACATCGGCATGTAAATAACAAAGCATCATATCATTTTATCATGAAATTGGTACTTATATTAGAAATATTGTCACCAACTGCGTACAGACCGTCCACGAACCTCCTAGCCATAGGCTACACTATTCATCACTCTCAATAGTGAGTCACCCCCGAGCTGGGACTGAACTCCACCCAAGGAAAAGGGTTCCTATCTAGGCTAAGGCTCATGGGAAACAGGAAAGACTTCGTCTCAAGTGCTCACTCAATTAATAGCCTACAACCTCTCATTCCCCACATGCCTATCCCACCCAAGGAAGTGCGCCCCTTCTCTACTCAACAGTCCCTTGTCTGCCCCACTTCCCTTCCAGGGCTTTAGCAACAGGTCAGACTGGAAGTCTAAGAGTGTTGTAGCTGCAGTTTAGCACCTTTGGGAATCAATCCCCAACAATTCTCTCACTCAGAGAATTGCTCATGAGCTTGACAACTCGCTTCTTCAATCCCGTTCCAAGCTAACCAGCTACACCAACTGAAAAGGGCTATGGGAACAGGCTCCAGAATGGTGAAATGGTTGTCTCAAGGATAACATAATGCATGAGTGAAAATGGTCATGGAATCATTGATTGGATAACTGAGTGTGGAAAGAATCACTATGAAATCATTGTGGAAGTGATCGTGAGAATGATGGTCGGGCTTCTCATAAGGTATCTCGTGAAAAAATCACCAAATGAGATAAGTCCCCCACAATATGAATGCATGTCCCCAACTTGACACTTGTCATATCAAAAGTTACTTTGGTCCACTTGTCCCCAACTTTAGAACTTAGGATAAAATAATTATCCATATGTTATGTTTTAGGAAATATTAATATAATATTCCCTTGACTTTTGGCCCTCCCTTTCCCTAACTGGTGAAGTTCAGTCCCCCATCTCTTTTATCGTGGTCAGTCTGCATGCAATGATGTATTTTATATTAATCATGAATAATGTACAAAGTAGATTACCCTTTGACATCTAGGAGTTCTAGCCTAATACCAAAACATAAGCATCCCAACTTATAATAATCGGCTCACCAACCTATAACACAGATCATATACACGAGGCTTGTTTCCCTCCATACTGTGTGCACATTAGTTACTGCGTGCGGTATCTTGGGATGTGGATATTACATCATTTTACTGCGCAGTTCATGCACGCACTATGCCACATGACATGCATTACCAAATGAGGTCAAAACATCTCACCAACTTAAGTAGATTTATATTACATTTACAATTGGGTTCGGTCGAGGGATATTACAATCCCCTCCCCTTATTTATACACTATCCTTAGTGCATCATAAACCCATATATAACAGAGTTTTCAAAAATCTTCAAAAAGATATGGGTATTCTATCTACATTGCATCTTCATGCTCCCAAGTAGCATCCTCAGGACCATACCAGGTCCATTGAAATTTTACAAGCCCTATGGCTCGGTTCCGTATCTGTTTGACTTTCTGGTCCAAAATGCGCACCGGATGCACTTGAAAAGTGCCTTCTTGCTCCACCTGAATCACATTCCAATCAATAACATGATTAGCATCAGGTATTTATTTCTTTAGAAATGATACATGGAAGACATTATGAAAAGACATAGATGCAAGCAATGCAATCATATAAGCAAATGGACCAATCCTCTCTAGTATTTCAAAAGGCCCACAAAATCTAGCTGCCAACTTGGCGCAGCTTCCCAACTTCAGGGAACTCCTGTTAGCTTTCACTTTCAGGAAAACATGATCACCCACTTTGAATTCTCTATGGGTTCTGTTCTTATCGGCATAAATTTTCTATCTGTCTTGGTCAGCTTTTAAATTCTTCTTAATTTTTGTCATTTGGCCCTCCATTTCCCTGAGCAACTCTGGCCCAACTACTGTCCTATCAGCTGGGTTATCCCAACTCACAGGAGTATTTCACTTTCTGCTGTAAAGTGCTTCAAATGGGCTCATCTTCAATGATGCCTGATATGCATTGTTGTATGCGAATTCTACCAAGTGTAGGTAGTCTTCCCATTTCGATGGTTTGTCCATCACATACATTCTTAGTATATCTTCTATAACCCTGTTCACCCTTTCTATCTGTCCA
Source organism: Picea mariana (assembly GCA_032191745.1). NCBI lineage: Eukaryota > Viridiplantae > Streptophyta > Pinopsida > Pinales > Pinaceae > Picea > Picea mariana. The sequence continues at coordinate 15,462 of JASDQU011442348.1, read as the reverse complement.
TCAGACTTAGGATGATAAGTTGTATTAAAGTTCATATTCATTTTTAATCCTTTGAACAATCCTTTCTAGAAATTTGAGGTGAATTTCGGGTCTCTGTTAGACACAATTGTTTTAGGAATCCCGTGCAATCGTGCCACTTCCTTCATGAAAATATCAACAACCTATGTTGCCTTGTGCATAGTTTTCAGTGGAATAAAATGGGCATCTTTCATAAGCTTGTCCACCACTACCATGATCGAATCATGCAGCTTTTATGTTCTAGGCAATCCCGTATTAAAATCCATTGTCACCACTTCCCACTTCCATTCAGGAATGGTTGAAGGTTGCAGTAACTCAACTTTCACTTTCTGACATTCCATATATCTAGCGATGTACTCGGTGATATCTTTCTTCATACCTGGAAAAAAGTAATGGCTCTTGATCTCTGCCACAGTTTTATGATATCCAGGGTGCCCTACATAAGGAACATTATGCATTTCATGCAAAATCATACATTTCAAGTCCTGTGCATTTGGAACAAAAATCATGTTCTTGCTCAATAGTATTCCATCTATTCCCAACTTATAATTATCCAGCTTCTGAAGCATCATACCCTACTGTAGAATTGCTACCAATTCTCTGTACTGTAGATATGCATTTACAACCTCCAGAATTTTTCTTTTAATATCAGTTTGGTACATTCTAATGGTTGTAGCATGTAATTCATGCACCTTCCTGCTAAGTGCATCAACCACTNATTTGGCTGATCAAATAAATATTTCAGACCATTGTGGTTTGTTCTTAGCTCAAACCTCTTTCCCATGAGGTAGTGTCTCCATTTCCTCAAGGCATGCACTATGGATGCCAACTCCAAATAGTGAGTGGTATAGTTTCTTTCATGATCCTTCAACTTTCTTTATTCGTAACATATGACAAACCCATTTTTATTGAGGACTCCACCAAGTCGTTCATTACATGCATCGGTGCATACGATGAAGTCTTCTTCTAGGTTTGGGATCCTTAATATTGGAGCACTTGTCAATAATTGTTTCAAGTGTTGGAAACTTTTCTCGCAATCTAGTGTCCACTGAAACTTCACTCCCTTTCTTTGCAAATAAGTGAATGGGTGTGAAATATTAGAGAATCCTTCAAAAAATATTCTATAGTAGCTTGCAAGACCCATGAATGATCTCACCTCTGCCACATTCTTCAGTGCTGACCATTCTCTAATGGCCTCTATCTTCTCAGGATCCACTGCTATCCTATCCTTTGAAATGATATGCCCCAAATAATGAATTTTTTTCTGATAGAATGAGCACTTGCTCAATTTGGCATATAATTGACACTCCCTTAATACTTGCAACACCATCCTCAAATGATGTTCATGCTCTTCCTCTGACTTGGAATATACAAGAATGTCATCCAAAAAGACAATGAAATTTTTTTCCAAATACTCTCGGAAAACACCATTTATTAAGCACATGAAAACAACTGGTTCATTTGAAAACCCAAATGGTACCACTGTGAACTCATAATGACCATGCCTTGTCCTGAAGGCGGTATTTCTAATATCTTCTTCTTTAATTCTTACCTAATGGTATCCTGATCTGAGATCTATCTTTGAAAATATCTTTGCATCCTTCAACTGATCAAAGAGGTCATCAATCCTTGGTAGAGGATACTTGTTCTTAACAGTCACTTTATTCAACTGTCTGAAGTCAATGTACAACCTTAGTGTTCCATCTTTCTTTCTCAAAAACAAGACCGGGGCACCCCAAGGTGACACGCTTGGGCGTATATACCCCTTCTTCAAAAGTTCTTCGAGCTGCATTTGCAACTCCTTCAATTCTGGTGTACTCATTCTGTAAGGAGTCTTTGATACTGGCGTTGCTCCAAGCATCAAATTTATAGAGAAATCAATGTCTCTCCTTGGAGGTAGTCCAGGTACCTCCTTGAACACATCTTCAAAATCTTCCAAGACTGCATAATCTTCCAAATTTGCCACCTTATCTCTAGGTGTCTTTGCCAAATGAGCTGCAATTATTTGACATCCTTTTCTGTAACATTTCTTCAGCTGTAATGCTGAAATTTCTCTAATGGCTACTGCCCTAGGAATTCCCTGTACCTTCCTTAGTTTCCCTTCCTCATCCAAGCAAGTAAATGCTTTGTTGTGACAGTCTAAGAGAGTGTGATGTTGGTCCAACCAATCCATCCCAATTAGACAATCATAGGAACCTAAAGGAAAGATGTTTAAATCTGCCTTGGTGTTCAGTCCATTCATGTCTATGAGGCATGACTTAAACATCTCATTATCTTTTCTTTTGGCTCTTGTAGCCAGTTGTACCAACTAGGATTTCCCATTCTTGCTTCTTGGTAATTTCAGAATTTCCACCATTTTAGGGTCTATATAACTATGACTAGCTGTTGAATAATTAAAATAGCAAGGGTTTGGTTGTTGATCATACCTTCCACTTCAATCATGTGGGACTGATACTCTTCTTTCTTGTTGTCCAGGGATGCATAAATACTTGGCACATATCTGCCCATGTCCTCCACTGTTTCAGCTCACTGTACATTGTGAACAACCCTACCTTTTTCACCTCTGTGAGGACAATCTCTGAACCTATGGTCCCCTTTACAACCCCAACATTGCATAGGGGGTTGTCTTGGCCCTTGAATACCTATGTGAATCGTTCTAGGTTCTTTAGGCATTTGTTGTCCTCGTGGATTATTTTTGAAGAATGATGTCTTAGCTCCCTTCTTCCTCCAATCCATCTTGAATTTCTTATTGCCTTCCCAAGCCTTTTGGAAAGTTGGCCTTACTTTCTGCTGATCATATAGGCATTTAGCTCTCCTTATGGTCTCTTATAATGTCTTGGGATCATCATACTGTATTTTGTCACTGATGAACGATGGCAATCCACTTAAATACCTTTGAATTTTGATTGTCTCATCCTTGATGAAAGAGACATACTTCAACAGCTCATATTCATCTATGGTCATACTTCCAAGCTTGAGGTTCAAAGAACTCTTTCATTTTCTTGTGATAGTATCTCTTAGTCAAGTACTTCTTCTCAAAATAATTCTTGAATTCCCTCCAAGTAACACTTTTCTGTACAATGTGTTGTACCTGCACAAGTTGATCCCACCACATGGAGGCCTTTCCTTTGAGTTGATAGATAGTGATTCTACCTTCTGCATGAGAAGAATAATTATTCAATTGAAAATACTTCCTCATGCCTAGTAACCATGTTTCTGCATCTTCATCGTTCTTGTGCTCACCATCAAATGTAGGAGGTTTGATTTTTCTCATTTCTTCTCGCAGTGCATCCACCCCAGATCTCTTATACCTTCTGACAGGGGATAGACTCAATATGTTTCATGCTCTCTTATTGGAATGCCTTTGGGAATGATGGTGATGTCCACTATCACTTTTTACTTTTCTTTTCTCCTCTGAAGGTTTGTGACTCCCAGATTTACTTGAGCCACTCTCCTTAACCAATTTATTTTCTATTCTATTCAAAACCTCTGATAGATTCATGTTGAAGTCATCCTGCTATTCTTTGGATTTCATAAGCCTTTCATTATCATATTTATGTCTTTGGACATCCTTCTGCAAATTCTTAATGGTCTCGGCCATATTCATATCTTCATTCCTTTCTTCTCCATGTCCGTTGGAGTTCGTTCCTTCCATGCCCAAATGGACATCCGCCCCTCTGCTCTCATCTTGTTGACTATAATTCCCCTGTGCTTCTTCCATTCCTATGGACTTTGCACTAATCTGATATGATCAAGTTGTTGTTAATTCTACAAAACGTGCAGCCATCGAAACTTATCAGGATAACAATTCAACAATTCTTGAGAATATGCACCATTTTGATTCAATATACACATTAGAATTATCACTCCCAATTTCCTGGCGTTATCACCATGACAATTCTAGATAAGACCCAAGTCTCGAAAACATAGATGCACAGTGCCTTTCAAGATACACTTGTGCAAGAAGGTGGTTTGTCGGAACCACTTTCGCCAAGACGCGGTATCATGTGTCTCAACATGTCAAATCCACCACTCATGGAGTAGGCGACGACTTAGTTAGATCAACCTACTTCACTCATTCAGTACTTCGCATCCATGTGACGTCAACTGAACGTTGCCATGTAATGAACTCAAAAGATAATCATTTGAAATGGATTGGCCGAGAATGAAAACCCAACGCTCTTGTACGTAATCCGTCTGTGCTTCATAAATGGAATTCTATAATTACCACTCCCCAAGTATGAAGATATCTACGTATCCATAACCAAAGTAATATCCAAATTTCTCAACTTTTTGCTCTCTATAAAAACACCTTTCGGTATCCACAACTTGAGATACATGGACAAGGCTAAATTGAGTGAGACTGGTTATTCGAGCAACATCCTAGGCTTTCCTGCGAATAAGGAGGAAAGGGTCCTTGCACACATACTAGCAACTAAGTTTCACATAGAGCCAGCTATAGACTCATGGTTGGAAGTCAGGTTGAATCCCACTATGAAGGATTTAGTCATCAACAAGCCATCCGCTAAGAAGAAAAGGAGAAAGCGACAAAAGAAGGAATCTACGACTGAAGCAGCCGAAAGTGTTGGAGAGAATCAACCATTCTGGTTAGATTCTTCCTTAAAGCCAGAGATCGCTAAGATGAAGTAAGTCTTCAACTAAAATAATCATGTCTCAACGAATTTTGAACAGCCAGTAGCGGAGGTAAAGAGAACTAGAGATGATAGGCATGTTCTTTAAACGACCCTTTTCACAATAGGCTAACTGTTGTCATCCCCCTTTGTAATTTGGTGATTAATAGGATTATATAAATACATAAGAAGATTTTAGACTGTTTTATTACAATTTCTATTTGGTGATGTTATGAATCTTGTTTTCTTTTATAATAAGTTTTTTTTTTCTTGTAATCTTATATTTTATTTTCATCTTTCTAAATCGGAGGAAATTAAAACTTGGAATTCTTTTTAATTAATGCTTCAATGTGGTTGTGTGTTTCTTCTTTTTTTATTATTATGAAATTTAAACTCAGACTCATCACCTTCCAAGCGACTTTGTGTGCAATAAACTTTGACCTGTTCATTTATATTTATCATGCATAGAAATATCACAAGGTAAAACGCTTTTCTGTGCACCTAAATCTACTGTGCATTTCCTCTTCGTTGCACCGACAGCTTACGCGTGCTACTCTTGCGTTGTGCGTCAATATCCACTGTGCACAGTTTTGGTACCGTGCATCAATATTCCACATGCATTTCATCCTATGCATGCACCATGTCAAGTTTAACATATTCCATCACACCCAATTATCTGCGCACACTACTGAATACACCATCATGAAACAACTTATACTCATACTTATGCACATACCAACAAAACTCCTTTGCGTTAAGAAATACTTGTGCACCCAATGTGCACATTACTATGTGTGTGCTCACCGCGCAAGGCTAAATTCAGCACGTTCATCCGCACCTAATGATCTTCCATGTGGCGCCACAATTTACCGCGCACACTGGCACGCCAACATTTTTTCGCGCGGTGCCAAAATTTACAGTGTGCGCCAACATGCCAACCTTTTCCATGCACACTCTGTGACTCCAATTTTGGTCACCTCGAGGTTACTCTTCTGTGAATATTCGCTTCAACCTAACCCCTCTGGCCCATCTAAGCTAAGTGTTGAACTAAGCTCTGATGCCAATCTGTAACGTTCCCCAAGCCACCCGCAGGCTAGGGTACACCACTCTAGAGCAACCTCTCATGCTCTGACACCAGTCGGTAACATTCCCAGCCTTTAAAGGACGGACCATGCTACTCTAGGGAACTTTTTCGTTCCCTTACTGTGGAACATACGGTAACATACCCAGTAGTCAACTGAGCTATGCCACATAAATTTACTCTTTAAACTGCATGCAACTAAAACATATACATACAACACTTTGCGGAAGCTTTACATATAAACATAAAAAAATAATTACTTTCTGTAACATATAAATTTTATACTAAAATAATAGTAACTACAGATATGCAACATTTACAGGGAACTACCCATAAACATACAGGCAATTATAATAACATATATGATAAATCGTAAAATCGACATGTAAATAACAAAGTAGCATATCATTTTATCATGAAATTGGTACTTATCTTATAAATATTGTCACCAACTGCGTACAGACCATCCTCGAACCTCCTATCCATAGACTACATTGTTCATCACTCTCAACAGTGAGTCACCCCTGAGCTGGGACTGAACTCCACCTAGGGAAAAGGGTTCCTATCCAAGCTAAGGCTCATAGGCAACAGGAAAGACTCTACCTTAGGTGCTCACTCAACTAGCAGCCTACAACCTCTCATTCCCCACATGCCTGTCCCACCCAAGGAAGTGTTCCCCTTCTCTACTCAACAGTCCCTCGGCTGCCCCACTTCCCTTCCAGGGCTTCAACAATAGGTCGGACCGGAAGTCTCAAAGACCTGTAGCTGCATTTTAGCACCTTTGGGAATCAATCCCCAACAATTATCTCGCTCAAATAATTTCTCACGAGCCTAACAACCCGCTTCTTTAATCTCGCTCCAAGCTAACCAGGTACACCAACCAAAAAGGGTTATGGGAACAGGCTCTAGAATGGTGAAATGGTTGTCTCAAGGATAACAGAATGCATGAGTGAAAATGGTCATGGAATCATTGACTGGATAACTGAGTGTGGAAAGAATCACTGTGAATGCTTTGTGGAAGTGATCATGAGAATGATGGTCAGGCTTCTCGTAAGGTATCCCATGAAAAAATAACCAAATGAGATAAGTCCCCCATGATATGAATGCATGTCCCCAACTTGACACTTGTCATATCGGAAGTTACTTTGGTCCACTGGTCCCCAACTTTAGAACTTAGGATAAAATAATTATCCATACGTTATGTTTTAGGAAATATTAATATAATATTCCCTTGACTTTTGGCCCTCCCTTTCCCTAACTGGTGAAGTTCAATCCCCCATCTCTTTTATCATGGTTGGTCTATGCGCAACGATGTATTTTATATTAATCATGTGTCATGTACAAAGTAGGCTCATTTCCCTTTGACATCTAGGCATTCCGGCCTAATACCAAAACATAAGCATCCCAGCTTATAATAACCGACTCACTAGCCTATAACACATATCATATACATGAGGCTCATTTTCCTCCATACCGCACACGCCTTAGTTACTACATCCGGTATCCTAGGATGTGAATATTACATCATTTTACTGCGTATTTCATGCGTGCACTATGCCACATGACGTGCATTACCAAATGAGGTCAAAACATCTTACCAACTTAAGTACATTTATATGAAATTTACAATTGGGTTCGATCGGGGGATATTACACATCACTCTTCGCCCGAAAATGGCAAGACAAGGTTGAATGATTTCAAGGAGTAAAGCATCGAGCCTTAGAGTTGGTACCAAAATTGGGCCCTTCGTTTGAGGAGGTAAAGGAAGAAAAGGCACAAACAGAAAGGCTCAAAGAAGAAGAAAATCCGGACAAGGGAAAACAATAGTTTCTCCTAGAGAATGTGAAGAAACCAAGTGCTTGACTCTAGGACGAGTCAAGGATTGTGGCTGGATCATGTTGGGCCCTTCATTTTTGGGAAAGAATTGTGCAAGTTTTGATTAATCATGAGTTGCGAAAAATTCATCAGAGGCTGGAAGAAAGATTAACAAAAAAGAAGTTGCGGAAGCTAGTGCAATGCCAACTAAGAAGCAAACGGTTGCAATAGAACAAGGAAGCATGTAAGCCAAGAAGGAAGACACAATCTATCTATATATATGGTTGAATATAATTGTAAAAGAGTCATTTCGTTCGTACTTTCAATTCGTTGGTTGAATTAAAGCTAGGTTGAATCATGTCTATCAGAGTCGCCCAAAATTTTGGGATTAGTTGTTGATACTTGTTTTAAGTCAAGAAGAGACAAGTCAGAGTCTGTAACGAATGAGACCTATTATTTGGGGAATTAGAGCTTTGTGTTTGGAGCATAGAGCCAGAGTTTATACTGAACCTTTCTATCTAACTCTGAGTCTGTAATGAAGGAAAGATCCTAGAGATAATATGAAGAGGAACCAAACTTTCAAATATTATGTGTCTTTGTATGTTTTCTTATACATTACAGTGTTCCTTTATGGTTTATCATTTTTGTTTGATGGTTCTATGTTTAATCGTTGCTCGCAACGTAAGTAGGTTCAATTCTTGCAGTTAGATGCTTTAGATCTAATGTTGTTTCTTGCGCAAGAATAGTAATGAGTTCCAAGTGATCTATGGATTCTTGTTAGTATTTTCCCTACCCTTCCCTATCTATCTATCTCAGTAGCACTTTGAGTGAGACCTATTCTCTTCGGAGGGAATGAAAATTCTAGTTCTCTAGACTAAACGGTACCTTTTGTTGGTAACCTGAGAAGGACCCTAGTCTGATCAAATTTGCGCCAACAAAACTTCGTCTAGCATGGTCATGATCCTTGAAAAAAGTGGGCACTAGTTAGCTGGGAGAAACTTTTCAACCCAAAATCCACTAGAGAACTTGGACTCAGGGACCCAAGCAAGTTAAATAGCATTATGGACACTAAAATCTGGTGGCATTGGCTCATGTACCCAATAGAAATTTGGGCCAAACTCTGGAAGAAAAAATATTCCCTGGGAACATAAAAAATTAAAGAATCATACAACCTTCAAGAGAATTTCCATACCCAACCAAAAGAGAACATATGACATACTATATGGAGATCAAAATTGTGGCCAAAGGTCTCCACTTTCCTATGGCTCATGGTACAAAATCAAATCCTCACCTAGGACAATCTTCAGAAACATGGATTTATTGGGCCCTAAATTTGTGATATTTTTCAACAAAAGGAAGATTCAACGTAGAATTTACTTAATAAATCCTCCATTAGTGGGGGGATATGGGATAAGGCTTCTTAGATCATGAGGAAAACCAACAAAGAAAGAGACAACATCATAAAAACCATAAAGAACTGGGGAGCCATAGCCTACACTAATCCAATATTGAACAAGATATGGTAGTTACCACCAGGATTCATTGTATCATAGATATGGAAAGAGTGAAACAAATGCATATTTCACTCCCAATCCTCCTCCCCTTCTCACATCTCGTCAGATATTTTTTGAAATGTCCAGGAAACCATTCATGTTAAGCACTATACAAAATAAGACCTCTCTAGCACTCCCCAAGAATCCATGATCCTCTCAAACAGGAAGATGAACCTACTAATAACCTCACCTAAAAATAATCCTCACCCCACTTCCCTAACACCCAACCTCTCTTCTTGGCAGTGCCCCCCCAGGATATGTTAAATTAAAATTTGACAGGGCTTTGAAGGGAAATCTTGGATCTGTAGGGTTTAGAGTAGTCCTTCAAGACAATACAAGGTAGATCATTTATATATTAGCAAGGTACTTGGAAAATGACACTAATAATTCCACAAATATTTTGGGCCTCATCATGGGAATCCAACTAGCCACTAGCCTAAATATAAACCATCTAATCATAGAAGGGGATTCTCAAGTAATCATTTCGCTTGCCACCAAACTCATCAATGGATCTGATCCTGCCAAAGTGTCCCCAAGTCGGCACTTTCTCTGTCCTATTGAAACCTTACGCACTATTCTTTGTCCTTATATTATGCTTTGATCTAGGTGTATATCGATGGCCACCCACCTATTCCAACTGGCTCAAAACAATCTTCTAGAAATTTACTATTTTTAGCAATTTTTCGGTTCCTAAACTTCTGGGGCCATTTTGAGGGCCTAAATGAATTTTTTTTGGTATACAATACCTCAATGATATGTAAGGGCTCTTATAGAGTCCCCAAAATGAATCTCCTCGATTATACCTTTACAAGGATCTATTGTGTGCTCCAAACGAATATCATATGCCAAAGTTATGCCCTCGATAAGTTGATACATGAAACTATCGAAAATGGGGTCCACAAAATTGTTGGATTTTCATCTTTCGAGGTTATGGTTTTGGATTTTATTTATGTTAAAAAGGAATTTAGAGCCTCATTGTAATAATCATCTTCTTTTGAATGTGAGTATCTGTCACATCTCTTCTCAGAGATAAGCTGCCAACATTCTAGCGAGTCTTTCACTCTATATTTTTACTGTCTTGTACATTTCGCTCATTAATAGAAATTGTGTATTATTGTATCTTTGTGTTTATGGTTATATCTATGATAAATATTTGTTGTGTTATTGGATATATGATATATATATGTACATTTATTTATTATATATCTTCTCTCAATTCGTGCCGAAAATAATCTGGATTAGTGGTATTAGACGAGGTTTATCTTGATCATTTTTTTCAGTGCATGTCCCTGATGAGGTCGAAGTATAGCAAGTTGGGTATCTATCTTTTCTCTCTTGAGGAAAATTTCTCTCACACACCCAAGAAACCCTCCATGGCGAAAGAAAATAAAAATGATCGAGCAGATGATTCTATTAATATTTTGCTTGAGAAATCTCTCATGCGACAAAGGGACGAAATGATGGAGAAATTTTCCCACATCCTTCAATGTCTGCCAATAAAAACCGACACATCTTCATCAAGAAACTAGTTTGTAGGAACCTCACCTTTCAAGGTACAAGTTAATTTTGATATTCCCATATATTGTTTGCTTATATTAGTTATACCTTTAACATGATTTGACCCAGGTTCAGATCTACTAGGGATCCAACAAAGCCTCTAAAACTATTGGCCCTCCTGGTAAACCAGAAGGAAGTGCAGCGCACAGAATGCATTGCGTAGTCTCACCCAATATAGTCTTAATAGGTGACTGCAATGCTCAAATGCTTGTAGTCCAAGACTGAATGGGGATGTGTGAACTGTGCATTGTGAATTCTATCTAATTATTAGAGAAATATATTGTCATTCTCATTCATGCATGTAGCGTAATTAGATTCATTAATTCATTCATACATCATTATAACACCTACTTATTGATAGTAATAGGGACACAAACTTCCAATTGCATAACATAGGTGTTACCATGGTTCACCCCCTCCTGGGCTACGTCCACAAAGATCTGGCTCTCAATCTCTTTTATTATGGTGGTTCCAAAACTAGCATCACATGCTTCACAACTCGTCCTCAATCGGGTCAAGATCTATTATAGGTAGACTAGATCACACTAGGATCCTCATCCTATGATATAACCCTCAATATCTACCCTTCTGACCCTCTACAACTCAACAACTTACAAGACTAGATCGGATTATAGTCGTTCTATAGACCAGTTACTCCTCATGTGAGTAACACTCAATAAAANCATCCATTACATTCTCTTACCAAAACCCTAACATAGTTAGGTCTTCTTGTGTGTTGGTCGTGCACACTTTCCTCCTTTGCATGCGCATTTTCCTTTTGCCCACTAATTTTCCTACCAACTATCTTTCCTCCTCGTCATGCATTTTACCAAAAATGGGCCTATTCCCAACATCATATTTGAAGGATAGATAGATGCAGATACCCTAGAAAAATACTTAAATCTACTAGAAGGTTATTTCTTTGTTCACAATTTTTATGACAAGGAAAAGATCACCTTCGCACTCTTTAAAGCTCTACCCCATCTCAAACATTTTTTTGTTCCTGAGATTGATTCTAAGGCTCAAAGAATAATGTTAGGCATCACAAATTTAAAATGAAGTATTTTTATAAGTGTTTTTTCTACCTTTAGTTTTCTGAGAAATAATATTTAAATGAAATTAATAGATAAGACAATACAAAGGTTGTATCTCGTTATTTGAGTCGCAATTATAGTGTCAAATGATGTAGAAAATATTTACAAAAATGTTGAAACAAAGTTAGGTATCAATTACAGATAAGTCTCACCTTGTTTGCAGTAGAAGAAAAGAAAAGATGCACCCCTGAAAAGGAGATAAAAATGGAGTAATTCACACAGGTCATAGGTCTTGTTTTACTCACAGTAATAACAGAGGAAAAGTTGTTACTGAATGAAATTTTGATATATTATGATCACAGTAGATGTAATACTAAATTTTAATCATTCACTCTTCAAAAACTACATAAATAAATTTAGATAAATGGGAACATAGAGGAAACACATAACTCAAATTGAATGAATCTTACAATCTATGTCTGCACTTGTATTAATATTCAAAAAGAGTTTCATTATTATCAATTTTAAATAACATATTTTGCATTTATGAATCTGCTCTGCTAGGGTTTCCACCCTGATCCCCTCTACGTGCTCCACCCTGAGTTCCTACCACATCCATGGAGGTCGAGGAAGGAGGGCCTCCTAGCCCCTCTTACAGTTCTGTCATCGCCCCTGAGCTGGGCATCAAACACTTCAAGCGACTTCCCTTTGAACTTCCAACGGAAATGAAAAACATTCTTTGCGAGGATGATTTTCCGAAGGAAAAACCCACGGAGATTGACCCTGAAACAAACCATACAAAAGTGGCCCTCACCTAGGAACCTGGTAAATGCATCTCATAGGCTCTTGTCATCCCCAAATATACAATCAACCCTCCAATAATAGAAGATCAGAATTAATACATGAAGGATTTCTCCCTAGTCGGAGATTTTTTGGGCCTATGGCCATCAGAAAAATATTTAGTGAAATGGATTTATCATTGGTGGAATCCCAAAGGTCACTATAACCTTCAAATCAGTTCAAATGGACTCTTCACCATCATCCTGCATAACCTTGAGGACATAAACAAAATCTTTGAAGAGGACCCATACTTTTACAACTCGACAAGAATTTTCCTCCATTTTTGGACGGAAAATTTCAGTTTGGAGAAGGAATAATTCACACATGCACCAGTTTGGTTATGAATTTACTCTTTACCTTAGGATTTTTGGTTGGAGGAAATCCTAGCAGGCATAGGCAATATAATTGGAATCTACTTCAAGGCTTCTGAGGCAACAAAAGAACTAAGGTACACCACTTATGAACGTATTTGTGTCTATTTAAATATCTCTGAACCCTTACCTAGAGCCATAAACTTAGACTACTAGGACAAAGAATGGTCCCAAACCCTAGACTATGAGCATATTCCCGTTCGCTACTGGAAGTATCATGAACATGGCCATTTCTTCCACGATTTCCCCCTTAATAACCCCATCAAATCAAACCTGCAGGATCCTGACAAAAACAAGGATGATTTCACCCAAGTCATGAGGTGCCACAGGAAACTGATCAGAAAAGAGCCTCCTCAGATCCCCTCTGGACCCTCAACCGGTAACTCTTTCAAATCCCTCCAAAAACTTCTAGAAAATCCCATCAATCCCTCCATCCCCCTGTCAAATCCAACGGCCTCAGAGAAATCTCATGATAATCTAGAATCCATCCCACCTAATCCTGTAATCACTAAAATCCCCACCTCAGAGACCTCCCTTCTAGCAAATCTAGGACCAGAAATAGGAGACCCCGACATAGATCTAGAGGATCAGGAACTGGAAGGAATAGATATCGTACACCTAGAACAAACCTACCATAAACAACAATTATACACCATACCCCAGGATCAGTTACACAAAGTGCACAAAGTATTCCTCAACTTCATAGCGGGAGGATAGGCCCGTGCCAACTCGAATTTGGGAATCCAAAGAGGGAGCTCAAAAGAACAACACATGCCCACTAAAGAAGAGAAGAAAAGGGGCAGGAAACCAAAGCACCATCTCATTAGATATGTAGGAAATTTTCTTGTGAACTCTGGCCAAATCCACCTGATCTCGGGGAACATTCCTCCTCTCCAACCCTCACCATCCTCATGAAGATGATATCTTGGAATATTAGGGGAATCAATGCATGAAGCAAGCAGTGCTTGTTCAGGAAAAGGATAATGAAGGAAAAACTAGACATTCTTATTTTGCAAGAAACTAAATGCGTAGGGGATGAGGCCACTCAAATACTCACAAATTATTGTAAGTAAGCTAAAATAGTAGAATTAGATGCAAAAGGTATATTAGGGGGTCTAGCCATACTCTGTAATCCAACCACTATTCTTATGGAAGGATTCTTCACCTCCAAATGGACTATCACAACCTTTTTCAGAATCATCGGTTCAAATAAGCTAGGCTTTGTGTCAAATCTCTACGGCCTCACAACCCCAGGAGACAAAGAAGCCTTCCTCCATCATTTGGAATGGATTTCCAATCACATTGGCAATCAATGGTGTATCGTCAGGGGAGATTTCAACATGATAACTGGTTTGGAGGAAAAGAAGGGGGGCACTCGCAGATTGGGCAATGAAAGTGAACAGTTCCATAGAACCATAAGCTTGTTGGACCTCATCGATGTAAAAATGGACAACAAAATCTTCACCTAGTCTAATAGATGCTCGGGGGCACAACATATTTCTTGTAGATTAGATCGCTTCCTAATATTTGAACCCTTCATGTTGGAGGCTCTCACTTGGCAAGCCAATGTGATTGATACTCCTGGGTATGATCATTGGCCGATACTACTTATGATGAATATTAGTGGCACCCCAGGCAGGAATCCCTTTCTCTTTGAGAAATTATGGTTGACACACCCAAACTTTCAAGCAAACATTGGCCTTTGGTGGAAGGAGGCAGCAATCACAACAGGTACTCCTATGTAAAAATTCCAACAGAAGCTAAAAACCCTCAAGCAACATCTAAAGTCTTGGAATAAATCCAATTTTGGTAACATTTTCCATGCTCAAGAAATCCTTAACCAACATATTCAAGACCTCCAACATCATATCAGACTTTGTTAAGCCCTAATATTGGCTCATTACCCCTTAATTGGGACATATTAGATTAGTAATGCTATTTTATTTATGTCGGCTTTAGGCCATTAGTTGTAATTTAGATTAGTAATGTTATTTTAATTATGTTGGCTTTAGGCCATTATTTGTAATTATACCTCCTAGTCTCCTATATATACCAAGGATACATTTTCATTTTGAGTCATCTTGGACTTGAACATTTAAGTGGGGTAAAAGGAGGTTGCCCCCTCGAAGAGGCTTATTATCTGAAATTATCACTTTTTCAAGGCATTGAGTACTTTTCCTGAGGTTTTTATATGCTATATTGATGTTTGGTTCTTAACATATGGTATCAGAGTACACTTTTGTGCACTCTCTCATCCCTTCAAAGCTAATACAGTTGCCACTGCATTCATGGAGACAGTTCAAAAGCTACATGGCAGCCCAAAGATTATTGTGAGTGACAGAGATCCCATATTCACTGGACATTTTTGGATAGAATTATTTTCTTGTTTGGGTACTCGATTGGCTCATAGCTCATCCTATCATCCTCAATCTGATGGACAAACTGAGATAGTGAACAAATGTCTGGAAGGCTACCTTCGTTGTTTTGTCTCTGATAAACAAACATAATGGTTCAAATGGTTACCCTTGGCAGAATGGTGGTATAACACTTCCTTTCACACTG
>JASDQU011442345.1:0-15674 GCA_032191745.1 Picea mariana | reverse complement strand
TTTGTTGTTACTGCGTCCTGTAACCCTCCCTGATTCTACCTTGGGTGAGACTTTGCATGCTTCACAAGTTTTTCCGAAAGGGTCAGTAGTCAAGGTTTTGTTGGTCTGTTGTTAAGCGTTGAACACTAGTTCTACCCCTGTGCCAACAAAAAGATGACTGTAAAGGCTCTTTCTTAGAAGAAATTGAACACTGAGGATATGATGCCACATAACTCACCCATGGTGAGGTAGAGTCCACTCGAATACTAGGAATATACAAAGGGGTAGCCTGAGCTAAATTCAAATTAGGATGTTGATTATCATATGCAAGATAATCAATAGTGACAATGATTACATTGTGATTAAAATGCATTACCTGAAAGAGAATAAATACCATAAAATTCATAGAATATACATAATCATGCCCAATAAACATATTGAATTCTAAAAGGCCTTGCACCACTATCATATTGACTAGAAAAATATTCCCACCTAACATGATAGAAAACTAAGGAAGAATCCCCAAATATTCACTAGGTATTCTATCAAAATCCAAGAACTCACTAGTAGCTAACAAAATCTTGGGAGAACCCAAAGATTGCCAAGATGAGGAGGATACAATGCTTGTGGAGGATCCTTCATCTACTATACATCAATAAATGTTTGTTGAATTAACCTAAACTCTTATTTGGAAGGGTGAAAAATAAGGAAGGTGAGGCTCAATCAGACTATTCCAATTAAAGGAAGCCATCCTCAAACTTGGAGGAAGCATGCTTAGACTGAGTGGAATTCCCCATTGTTCGGAAGGTTCTGAAGTGGAAATGCTAAAGGCATGGTTGATAGACACATATCTTGATCAAGATTATTTTTAGAAAAATATGAAGGTAGAGATATAACATATATGTAACAAGGAAATACATATATATGTGGACTAGAACACAATAATACATTGAAACTCATATTCTATTAATGATTGCCTGAAAATACAAGACTGTAAAATGCAAAAGCACACAAACTAGCTAGAATGGTGGTAGCTTATCTCTGAGAAGAGATGTGTCAGATATTCTCACTCACAATAAGATGATTACAGTGAGGATCCAAAGTAATTTTTAACATAAATGATAATTGATAAAACCCTAAACATCCAAAACCTTAACCCCGAGAGATGAAACGCCAAAAGGTTTGTGGGCCCCGATGAGGGTAGTTGATATGTCAAAATTCCAAGTGCATAACATTTGCATACGATATCCATTTGGGGTGCTTGATACCTCATCATAAAGGTCTAGCTAAGGATTACACATTTAGTTCATCCCAAACTATGTATCTAACTATTGTTTGGGCACTATCGTGCCCAAAAAACGTTGTTTAAGGCCTCAAAATGGCCTCGGAAGTTCATGACCCGAAAAGTGTAGAAAATTTGTCAAAATGGAAAAATGTGTTTTAATCTAATGGAATAGGTCGGTGGAAACCAATGTACACCTAGATAATTCCTCCCATATTAGGAAGAAATGGTATCCATTATGTCTAGTTCCTCCATCATATGGGGAAACTTCTGTTGAATCTGACTCCTTGTGAGCCACTTGCCCTGATGAAGAAACTGCCCTACAATGACGACCTGGTAGAGTTGGATGGTATGATGGTGGGTTTCCTTTGTCTTGGTTTCCATGATCCAGTCAATTTTTTCTTGTTCTATGTAGTCAGGATTGATTTCTGTAGGGACCAACTGCTCGACCGCGTCCGAAGTGTCCAGGAGAGGTGGAAAATATGGTCAAAGAAGTTCCACATTAAATACTGGGTGTAAGAAAAGGAAATGATGAATACTTAATTAAAAATCATTCTCACCCACCACCTTGGTGATGGTGTAAGGATCATATTAGAGTGGGTGTATCTTTTGATGGGGTCCTATGAGGAACGCTTTTTGCAAATGAAACCACATCATATCTCCCACCTAAAACTTGTGTGGTACTCGATGTTGATCATGGAGCTTCTTATACTTGGCATTGGATTTATACAAAATATCATGAACTTGTTGTTGGATGTGTTGGATGCACTCAACAAAGTTGGCTTCCTGATCAACCTTGGTCTAAGCATGGGAGGAATCTTCCTGTGTAGCTGTAAGGGGAAGATCTACATCAGTGGGGACCAATGGTTGGAACCCCAAGTACACCTGAAAATGGTTGTGTCCAATAGAGATGTGGAGGGATCTGTTGTATCTATGTTGAACATAAGAAAGGATTTCATCCCATATGTGTGGATGTTTGGAATTGTACATACTCAAGATATGGACAATCAATTTGAACATCATTCTATGGGTGGAAGGAAGTCGACTTGGTTATCTTGGTGTCCATCATCGACCGTAGGCTGGACCAAAAATTTCTAGGAAAAATACTCTCTCGGATGGAGATAATAGTGCATGGAAGACCAAAATGAACCCAAACATGTGTAAATAATATCTTGGCGGTGGCCTCGACTGTGATTCTCTTATTGCAAGGTGATAAAATTTCCATCTTAGAGAATTGATCAACTACCACAAAGACACAGTCATTGCCATGATTGGTTGAAGGTAGACTGGACATGTAGTCCATGGAGATGGACTCCCAATGCCTATCTAGTGTAGCCAGAGGGGTGTATAGCCCCTGTTTCTTGATGGTGGGCTTGGAAATTTCATAGGAAGTGCAGGATATGATGTACTTGTGAACATCTTATCAAATCTTCGACCAATAAAAATGATTTTGCAATACTGCCATTGTTTTCTTTACACCAAAATGTCCCATTGTCTGACAGTAATGAGATTCCCAGATCATATTTTCATGCTCGCTTGAAGGAACAGAGAGATGATTCAGATGGCATAACAATCCATATTGGAGATGAAAATCTAGAAGTTTTTTTCCTACACTCAATGTCTGATAGACAGTAGAAAATTCAAAGTCATTATTGTATAATTGTGGCCATCTAAATGTCTCATGTCCATAGGAGTTGAGAACTGTGGTTAATGCTGCCACCAGAGGTCAACTGAGGAAATCTGTGAAATGGTTGGTGTACCCTTCTTGTAATTGATATTAAAGTGGATCTGATGGTGTTCATTCTATAACTTTCCATGTGTATGCATGAATTGCAGAGACCTGTGAACACTATGGATGACCATTTCCTTCCCTAGAATGTAATCCTTCCACTGTCGACTTGCCTACACAATGGAGTACATTTCTTTTTCATAGGTGGGGTATTTGTGAACAATATCAGATAAGTTTTCTTTGTGATAGGATATCATATGCCTATGTTGAGTGAGGAATGAACCAATAACATAATATGAAGCATCTGTTTCAATCTCAAATGGTTGTTGAGGGTCTAGCAGAATAAGGACTAGTGATGAGAAGAGGAAATATTTAAAATCATTGAATTGTTTCTATTGGGGCATATACCAAACAAATTTTCCTCAATCCACATTTTCTCACCTAGCTTAGGGCCCAAGAAATATGTGATAACCCCAACACAAATTGACGGTAGAATATGGTGAGGCCCAAGAGGTTTCGAAGCTTGGTCATTGTCTTCGAGGACAACCAATCGTGAATTACTTAGATCTTGGATGGATCAACATGTACAACCTACTCATCCACAATGTATCCCAAATATTTGATTATCTACATGTTGAAGGAACATTTATCCAAATTGGCATATAACTTGTGTTATCACAGGGTTCCCAAGACCTGTTGAATATGCTCCAAATGTTCCTCCTAGGTTTTGCTAAAGATGAGGATGTCATCCAAACATATAACCACAAAGGAGATTGTGAATAGTCGTGATATATCATCCATCATCTGCATGAATGTGTTTGGGGCATTAGTCAAGCTGAAAGGAATGAAAAAACACTCAAAGAGACCTTCTTTAGACTTGAAGGTTGTCTTCCACACATCAATTTTCTCAATCGACACCTAGTGGTAGCCCGACTTTAGATAAATATTACTGAAAAAGTTGACTCCCTTTAACTAAACGAGAAGATCATCGATCCAAGGAATTGGTTACCGGTTCTTGAATGTGATATTTTTCAAGGCTATGTAAGAAATACAAAGTCCCCATGTCATGTCCTTTTTCTATACCAGAATAATTGGGATCTTGCAAGGTGAGGAGCTTGGTTTGATGTGGCCCTTCAGAATTAGCACTTGGATCTGGTGTTTGATTTCTTCATTCTCCATAAGAGAAAACATGTACATGTGGAAATTAGGAAGAGGATCACTAGGTGTCATATCAATTGAGTGATTTACCTAACAGTGCACAGGCACCCCAATAGGCAAGGTGGATATGTCTTTGTATTCCTCTACTATATTTTCCACTTGTCGTTGTTGTGCAGAAAGAACCCATGTAGAGGTTTCAACAATTGTAGTGACCTTCAATTCACCTTCTGATCAAACCATAAAGAGGAAGACCTCCTGGTATGAGAGACCACCTTTATACACTACTTCATAGATATTAAAGAGACCAAAACCTTTGGAACTACCTCCAGTACCCTATAGAGTTGATCTCCCAAAGTAATAATGACACTATGGGGCCTAGATTCATAAACAACATGACACTTACACATATATGGCTTTCCTAACAACAAAAAAAAAATTCAAAGGGGGAAACATCACACAATACCTCATCTTTGAATGGTTTTATTTCATAGTGAAGGAAACATTGTTGGTTGATGCGTATTTCCCGCCTCTAGTTGAGCCAATCGATGGTGTATGGTTGAGGATGCAACATCATTGTGAGGTTCAACCTCTTGACAACCTATACTAAGATTAGGATATTTTGGCTATCACTGTCAATAATGAAATGGAGTGGGGTCCCCTTCACCCACATCTGTGAGTAGAAGAGGCACTCCCCTTCTTCAGGCTCCTCCAGTTCCTCTAGCTGGAATTTTTTTGTAGAAATGGTGACACTAGGTACTGTGTGAATGATATGCTTTCCATTTTCTGGTTCTGAATTAGATTCTGAGTCATCATATGACCCCGAGGATTTATTATCAGCCAAAAATGACTGTTTGTAGTTACATTCATCAGTATTGGGCCAACAATTTTTGTGGAACTTGCACCACTTTTCAGTGTCCTTATTTGACTTCCTATTACCCTTCTTTGTTGGTGGATTGGGATGGTTATCCCAGGGCTAGCCATCCTTTCTTTGTCCTTTGGTGTGGGATTTAGGTATGCCTTACCATACTTTGGTTGTTGTGGATTTGCAGACCCGAAATCCCACTTTTTCTACTACTTAAATTTTTTCTCGATTTTGACAACATATTGATAAGCGATTCCCAATGACGAGATGTCCATAAACTCCATTTCAGTTTAGATATACCTGTGTAGAGCCCAACAATATTTTAGGACCATATTCCACTCAGAGTCTTTGAAACCCAGTATGGTGCACAAGGTATGGAAGGTATTTGCGAACTCCGACATCATATGGCCCCTCTCTTGGTGCAATGTGGTCCATCTTTTGTACTGGTCATCATAATTTCTGACATGGTAATATTGTTCCTTGAGGGCATCAACAAAATAGGCCTAAGTGGGTCCTGGCCCAAAAATTGCAGAATATTCCTTGACATGTTTCTCATAGTAAGCCTCCCACCAATATTTGACATGGGGAAGGGCCTTAAGGAGAGGAAAGGTGATTTTTTCATTGTTGGAAAAAATTTGGATAGAGAAATAACCCTCTAGTAGACTTCACCATTTTTCCAAAGAGTCAATGTCTATATGGCCTTCAAACAAAGGAATATCAATGTTAAATTTTACCTTGAAGGGTGTCATACCTATGAAGTGAATGTTGGTTGAAGGCGCTTCTATTGTTGTAGGAAACTATCGAAGGATCTGGGTGAAATTATCCATCATCTTGTCCCTCTGTCGTGTGAGGTTTGCCTCAAGAAATTTTTTGAAAGGATCTCCTACCCCATTCCACCTCTTTTATTCCACCATGGGAGGTTTCTTGGGCATTCAAGAAAGGTTTTATTCAAGATAAAAAAATCTCAAGTCTGAACTCTCTATACTCTAACCTTGTCGGGGACATGCACTAAGAACCACAAGGAGCAGATTGCTCTGATACCATTGATCTAGATTATTTTGAGAATGATGTGAAGGAAAAAATATAATAGAGATATAACAAGGAAATACATAGATATATGGAACAAAACACAGTAATATAGTGAAACTCATATTCTATTAATGACTATTTGAAAATACAAAACATTGTAAAATGAAAAAGCACACAAGCTAGCTAGAATGGTGTTAGCTTATCTCTAAGAAGAGATGTGTCCTCTATGCTCATTCACAAGAAGTTGATTAAAATGAGGATCCAAAGGTATTTTTAACATAAATAATAATTGATAAAACCATAAAAATCCAAAACCCTAATAACGAGAGATGAAACACCAAAAGGTTTGTGGCCCCCGATAGGGGGTAGTTGATATGTCAATTTTCCGAGGGTGTAACTTTTTCATATGATATTCTTTTAGGGCGCTCGATACCTCTTCAGAATGGTCTAGCTGAGGAGTACACATTATGTTTTCCCCAAACTATGCCTCAAAATATATTCTAGGAATTGTCGTGCCCAAAAAACGTTGTTTAAGGCCTCGAAATAGCCCGGGAAGTTCAGGTCCTGAAAAAGTGTAGAAAAATTGTCAAAACCAAAAATTGTGCTTTGAGTTAGTTGAATAGGTGGGTGGACACCAATTTCCACCTAGGCCATATCTTCCCAAAATAAGAGTGGGATCAACCAAATATTGCATCGGATGTTTTAGGGACCTAACCTCCCTAACCCCTCACGTAGGTAGAATAATATATTTTCCATGTAACAAAGGTTGACATTAGTTAATAAGGCCTATTTAATAATGTGAACAATTATAATGTAAGATGACTTAATATAATCTTACACTTCTATAAATATCTTCCTCTATATTATTCTTTCAAATATAGAAGTAGTATAAATAGGAGTAGAAGGTATGATAAAGACTTGTCTTGAGAATAATTGTAATAGAACTCTTCTTTGTTGGAGGTTTCCCCCTCAAAGAGGCAAGTGAACTTGGATTTCTATCAATAAAGGCATCATTTTTTGTGTTGTGAATCTCTATATTTTGTTGTTCCACTGGTATTGGCTATAATATTTATGTTTTTTCTTATTATAATATATATGGTACCTTACAAGTGGTATCAGAGAACTTTCCTCTATGGAAACTATGGGAATTGTTTTTCCAGGGTAGAGACATGTACTGTTGGCATTTTTTAAGCACAAAGATCTATCATTTAGTGGGTAAGAATATGGTGGGGAATACTGCATGAAGGAAATACAAACGATTTCATAGGGTTACTCGGAAAAAATATTTCACCTTGTTGGAAACCTCTATAACCCTTCATGGTACCCTTCGAGTAGCACCGCATCAGATGAAATCTTACATGTCCATCCCTCCCACAGACCATCATGTATATCAAAAGTTCCTTAGTTCTCTTGAAGCTGGCTTTAGATCAGTTGATTAGCCGCCTGAATGCTATAGTGACACCAAGAACAACAATTGAGAAGATTCTCTCTAGTACTAGTGTTAACGCTAGAAGTTGTTCCTAGACTGCTTTAGGAACAATCCTAGCACACCTTAAATTAGAAATGATTTGGGTTGGGTTTTCAGGAAATTTAGTGGATCAAGAAGAAGAAAAATAGAAATAGAAAAGATAATAAGCTATTGTAGATTAGTGATGGACTGTTGGGCTATGGCATCAAGAAAACACCATGCTCATTAAATTCAATCAATCTGCATATCAAATAAAGGGTTTATATAATAATGGATAGAAGAAGGAAAAAAATAACAAAAAGAAGAACATTCACAAGGAAAATATCCTCTCTGCATAAATGAATTCAAGGTACTTGAATGTAAACAATGACTAATAGGAAAGACACATTATATCCTCAGATGCTCAAGAATCCATTAATCAAAGGCAACCACGATCCTCAAGGTATACAATTTATTCAAGTAAGAAGAAAAATTAGAATGAAAACAAGAACACAATATGATAACACACATATTATGAACATTAAATAACATAAATTCTTACAACCAAAATTCCCCTCGGGCTTACAATGATAACAACTAAAAAATGTCTCCAACATCTTTCTCACAACTCTTCTTGGATCTTCTAAACTCTCTCTCATACCTCTCGGGTCTAAGAGTTCCCCCTTATTGCCTCTAGTTTATATGACATTTATAGACCTTACATGAAAAATACTCGATCCTTAAAGAATGGATATAATTTTCTCAAAATAGAACTGAATATCTCCCCTTAGGATCGAATTGTACTTAGTTACATCAACAAGATACAAAATATCTAAGAAAATCAGTCCAATACCTAAAAACTAGGGTTTGGATTTCAAAGCATTAATTACATTCAAAATAAGCCAATTTTTTTGAGGCTATTTAGCATAAATATCCTCCTTGAACATCCATATGCCTCCTTGACCTTACAGCTCTCCTTGGCACATGTGAGGATGAATTACACCTTGTCTATTCCATTTCATCTTCAACACTTTTACAGCGAAATTCTAAAAAATAGGGTTGAAAAAACACTCGATATTGCCCAAAACATGACACATGTGTAACTGCCCAAAGAGGTTTTTGTATATGAGTCCATTATTGAGAAACACCTCTTTTAGTTTTCAAAAATACCTCTCCATATCCACGTAATATGTGCCAAAAGATGATGACTAAAACAATAAAATTCTTGTATTTACAAATCTGAAAAATGAGTTGTAAAGACATGATTGTATCTCCAAAACCATGACACCTGTGTAAAATATGAGGGACAATTTTGTATATTAGATTTTTCTTGAAACAAACCTGTCTTTTTTTCAAAAATTCCTCTTCACCTCCTCATAATATGAGTATGAAATTGACTGCAAAAACAGTCATTTCCATAAAATCCCATGTTTTTTGTTTTCTCCTTTTCGATAAAAGATTGCTCCAAATTTTTTGATGAAGATAAAAAATGGTTTCTAATGTGTATTTTAGGGTGTATAATGGTGTCATTATAATTTTTCATCATTATCTATCACAAAAACCAAAAACTATGTCATTTACTTGAAAAACATTGCGCAACAGGAACTTCTTATAGCACTATTTTTTGACCAGTTTGCATACCTAAAACCTTTTTCTCACCTAGGTAAAAGCCAAAAACATTCTTAGATGAACCAAACACTTAAGTACATGATCTCAAAAAAAAAAAATCCTTCAACTTTCATTGATTGCATTCAAAATTTAGGGTTTCATATAAAATCAAACTGTCAAATCTGAATGTTTCCCTCGGAGACAGTTTTAGCTGCTTCATCTAATAGATCTAGACTATTTATTATTTTTTTCTTAGTGTGGGAACGAGATTCATTCTCCTTGGCTCATAAATATCATATCTAAAAACTAATTTTGAGCCCTTCTTTCTCTTTTTACTTTGTTTCCTCTATTTTCCTGCATTAACCATTCCTTTGAAGTTTTTCTTTTAAAATCTGAGATTAAATCATTTTTTTTACCATGTTCACATAAACTTGTCAAATACTTTCAACTAATTTATAGGATTTTCCACTGAATCTATAAGAATAAGAAAAAATCCTATCATATATAGAGATATTTATATACTTGGCTTGGTTGGAATTTCAAATACACTTGATGCCTAGTGGATTTGGGCTCGAGAATGCTTGAGATAGAAAGAGAGATAACATAGGCTCCACGAGGGATGGCATGCTCCCTATGAGCTGCAAAGAACAAGAAGACATGTTCCTTACTCATAGGGATATGGAGTCATTCGCCACCTTCCAAAGCTCTGCAACTTATTCAAAATCTAAAAACACATTGTTGAAAACAAAATATACTGCTACAAACCAAATGCTCCAGAATCGAGCTTATTCATCCTACTTCTAACCAATAGGAATAAGATAATTATGTGTAATCATACTTCAAATGAAGCCATGATAACATCCAATTAAATATAAGATATTCTTGCATGTAGATTGTTATAGCAAGATTTGCCTCACCCTATGCAATCTTGCACAGAAGGCCTTTTTCCATTTCCCTCTGGAGACTTATCATCCCTGTTTGTAAAATCCAGAGATAAAAATACATATTTTTCCACATGTACATATCTTGCCTACTATACAACATGTGTATACATAGACTGCTCCACTACAACCCACGTACATTGAGATTTGCGCCAGAAAATGAAAATTAACATCGAGTTTCCATGTCACAATAGGAGATCTATGATCCTTGGCCTTCCATATACTGGAAAAATTATGAATTGGCCCTTCAATTCCATTTTGAAGGTTATAAATGGGCCAATTCAGAGAAATGGAAAAAGAATTCAGCTTTGAGAGCAAACTTACTCTGGAGAAATTATTTACTTCATATTGAGTTTGCATCCCTTTGTCCTATAAGTATGAACACAGTGTTCAACACCCAAGCTCTTCCCTTATTGATTGAGAACCTCATTGTTTCTCTCTTATGAGATTGCCTTTGGTGGAGGATTGAAGTGGTGGAGGCCTAGCTGGAAGGAACTTAGTTTCTCGGTTTTGAACCATGCCGACATGGAAGTCTGTAACATTTTCACTTATGTTGATCATATATTAATAGAAATACTCTTTTCTCGTCCAATTGATACCTTGCAAATATATTGAATTATTATTCCATGGGCGTATTTGTCATATTTATTAATGGATTATGCTATTGAATAATCTAACATTATATAATATCACCATATGATTGCTTTGCTTGGTTTTTGAGGACTATTCGCAGGTATATTTCTTTGGGTCAAGTGCTCAACAATGGACTTCATTGAACGTCTAGACACGGTAGGCCTTTATATTGTCTTGCTAGCATATTTGTTTTCATAGCATACTTGAGAAGAGATTTTATTTCTGCAGTCATTTTTGTCTGTTGTGGTTTACCCTAGCCATAGAGAGATTTTCCTCGTAACAGAATTGGCGACCATACTAGGGATTGAATTTTCTTTCTTAGGGTTTGGAGTACTTTTCTCCTTAGATTTCTCTTGTTCCTATGGTGTTTCTTGTTGTATCATTGCTTGACAACCTATGTTCACTATGGGTCTGAGTTTTCATTCTTCTCCCTTGCTTGGCCTTGTTTTTTGAAACATATACGCATTTTTTTTCCTTGACAGTCGCGTACATACGTAAGTTGTCCCTCTGCAAGCTGTGTACATACTCTCTGTTTTCCTAAATAGTCATGCACATCATCTTTGCTTGCCTTTTTTCTTGGTGTAGTGGTTGCTGAGTGGGATTTGATGTTGGTTGAGCCTTCTTAGGTCTTTGTAGTGCCTGTTAAGTGCTTGTGGGATGACATGAAACCTATCTTTGGTTGAATTTTTGGGCAGAATCTTTCTCATCATCTTTTGATTTTGATTGTCCTTATACATTGGGATGGGTTCTTTGCTTATTAGTATCCTACTTGAGATATTTATTTCTATACATAGTAGAGTTTATATATCAAGTTACTTTCAGTCCATGCATTTTCATTTTTATTATATTGAAAATGCAAAAAAAATAGGCATTTTGCATTGCTTGGCATTTTGGTCTTTTGAGTCCTTGTTATTAGCTTAGTGCATGTAATGAAAGATTGCATTTTTAATTCAAAATTGCAGAGTTGAAATTGAAAATTTCATTTTTTATTATAAGCATATCATTCATTGAAAGTTAAAGTTAGGAGTTTTCATTACTTTCATGTTTACTTTTCTTGCAGAGTCATTACACCATGAGTTTCACTACCATACCTTTTTGGGTAATCACGACCACTAAAATTAAATCTATAATTTAAAATTGATTAGTCGTGATTTTATTTTCTAGGGTACACAAAATAGCTTAGGATTTAGTGCCTTAGAATAGGATTTTGTGAGTAAAATTCTCCAAGGAAATTAAATCAACATATGTGTCTGATAAAGAGAGTGGAGAAATCCATTGTATAATTGGTAAGATCAGGAGGCTCCACTCACACCGAAGTTAATCACGAGGTCACGCGAGGTTGGTTGAAGGGATATCCCCCTAATACCTTCTTAGCGTCAGAGATATTTCTGGGGATCTATTTGTATCTAGGGATCTTGTTAGTGCCCTTACCTCCGTGAGAGGCAGTGATTTCAAGGTTTCAGGATTTTCTACCCTTCCCATATGGTGGACCTAACTTATGACTGCTCACCTATGCATTAGTTATACAATGGTTTATTAGTTTCTTGAGTTAGGTGCCACATAGGCTACTTGCAGGGGTTATTCTATAGGTACCCTAGGTCAGATAAGGGTTGTACAGCACACAAACTTTATGGAGGATTACCTCTTCGGGGGGATCTGACTGACTGGTTGTTAAGCCCATGAGGTCCCTTATAACTGATTCTGTTACCTTCGATATTTAGCAGGGAGTCTCAGGTGCCTCTTAGATGAGACATACCTTCTTTAGGGAGGGAGGCCACTCTCATCCACTTTACCCTGTTTTTGTGCATTTTGGCCATTTGACTTTTGGTGTGCTCTTTGATTAATAGTTGGCCTTAGGAGTCTATATTGAGTTTTCATTATCATGGATAGTGGAGTTCCTTTTTCTCCCTCATTTACCGCTACTCACCCCATGATGCCTCCTTATTTCATGGGGACAAATCCTTCTTCTTTTCATAATGGTATGCATAACTATGACACTCAGTCCGCGCCTTGGGTCCCTAGTCATTTTTCTGTTGATATTCCTTCACCCTTGCAATCCTCTCCCTGGTCCAATTACATGAATCCTAGCATTGGATATGGGGGCACCATGGCCCCGATGCCTTCTTCTTCATTTGATATGATTCATGTCCCTCAACCAACTCTCACTATGGGAGGTTGGAACCTCCCCTCTTACTGATCCAGTCCTAGCTATGCTCTTTCAGGAGCCATTACTCAGATGGGTTCTTATTCTACTCATTACACCCCATCCATGTATCCTTCATCCGTCATGTCAGTTCATTCAAATACTTTTCCCATGAAAGGTCCTCATATATCCCTAATTATTTCATATGGTGAGAATCAATTTTATAATTTAGGCTACCCTCTTTATGAAACCTCTTCACAAGGGGGAAACATATATCCTCATTCGAATAGTCCTTATCATACTTTCTTCTCTTCACAGACTTCAATGATGATGCCTATACACACCTCTTCGAATCAATTAGGTGGGGGAAACTACCTTTACAGATAGGGATAGGGGGTAAACCAGGATCCTTCCTAGCCTGCAATGTTCCAAAGCCAATATTTCCCTAGACCTTGGCATCAAATACCACAACCCACCGCTAGTCCAGTCACTTCCAGTTATACTGGATCCCCATCACCAACCATTGTTAGTCATGTTGGAGATGGTTTGACGACCTCTACAAGTCATGTTGACAACCCACACCATGTCGCTGCTAGTCATGCTAGGGGCATCACTCTAGTCACCACGAGTCATATCAATGTCACATCTCCAACCTTTGTACATCATGTAGGAGATGACTCTCTCGCCTCTTTTAGTCACTTTGAGAGCATGTCACTAGCCATTATGAATGACATTGAGGGCATTGAGAAGCCTCGTTGCATTAGACGTAATCCTAAATTCCTTTGCAGGACTTGCGAAGGAGATCACCTAAATCATTTGTGTCCAACTACTACTAGGATACTAGAAGCGTGGAGCTCGCCTAAGGTCCCTTTAGGTTCTGAGGTGCCTGTAGTTTCCCCACACCCTGTTTCTCTTTTGATTGACACTACATTAATGTCATTGCAATCATCTCCGGACCACACCCTCGTTGTCGAGGGTGATGTGTCCTCTATCCCTGTTATATTGAATCCTCTTCAACCTAGAGTTGAAGAAGTGGTTGTACCAGTGAAATCTCTGGTCCATCCTACTCCCCTTGTGGAGGATGATGCATACTTCAACCATGTCATCAATATTCCTGATCCTACCCCTTCTAAACGAGAGAGATTTTTTTTCTCCCTAAGTACTCTCCCTCCAAGTCCCGAGGAAGTTCCCTTCGATTGGGATGGCCTTGTGGGGTATCCAATTCCCCCGCCTATGTATTTTCCAGTAAGAGACATTATTTGATATATCATGTAGATGATATCCTCTACTAGTGATTTATCCTCCTCAACTTGGAGAGCTTTGGGATTTCCTAAGCTTATGTCGGCTATTCGTAAGATACTGAAATTCCAGAGAAGTCCAGCACATGAGCCTTGGCCTCTCCCATGACTTTCCGCCTAGAATCTCCCAAACAAGTCCAAGTTAAGATCTTTTCTGACTCATCTAAAAAATGAAAAGATCGTCAAGTGATTTGTCCCTTTCACACTCGTTAAAATGGACTTGAAAGGTCATGAGTCTCAGTTAATCTATTTTCCAACTCGTCTTCAAAAAGTGATCCAGATTTTATGAGCATAACAAAATGACTACAGATTATTAACATGTGATTAACACAAAATAACATAGATACAATAAAAATGGTTTTCTATTCAATAAGGAAATAAGCTGAAACTGTACAATGCAGCAGGAATAAGCTTGCTGGAATGGTGGTGGCTGATCTCCGAGAAGAGATGTGATGGCTGCGCTCATTCGCAAGAAGATTATTACAATGAGGCTTTGAGGATTTTTTAAAATAAACATGAATTTCAAAAACCCTATACATCTAAAAAACTAACCCTAGGAGATGAAGCGCCAAAAGTCATGTGGGCCCCATCTGGGTAAGTTAGTACATCAACTTCCCGAGGTCGTAACTTTTACATATGATCTTCATTTTAGGCGTATGATAGGCCGTTGAAAAGGTATTGTCGAGGAGATTCATTTTGGGGGCTCAATCATGCCTTTGTCTATCATTGATAATATTTATCTCTAAAAAACTTCATTTAGGCCCTCAAAATGGCCCCGGAAGTTAAAACTGCTAAAAATAGTAAATTGCCAAAATTGCCAGAAAACTGTTTTGAGCTAGTTGGAAAAGGTGGGTGGCCACTGATATCCACCTGGATCAATCCTCCCTCCTTAAGAAGAAATGGTATCCATCACGTTGAGTTCCTCCATCAGATGAGGAAATTTCTGTTGAATTTGGCCCCAGTTGAGCCACTTGCCTTGGTGCAGGAGTTGCCCTGCTTTAACGACTCGATAAAGTTGGATCCTTTGTTGTCAAGTTCCCTTGATCTATGTGTCCACAAAATGATCATTGGATGCTTGTTGTATGCAGTTAAGGGTTGAGCTCTGTTGGTGTCAGTTGTTCTACTACGTCTGAGGTGTCCAATAATGGTGGGAAATAAGGGCGAAGGAGATCCACGTTGAACATAGGGTGCAGACCAAGGATTGTTGATTAAGCTTGGTTGTCATTGATGTCAACCCTTGAAGAAAGCCCCACAGCACAAAGGTTTGGGTAATGGACCCAATATTGTTTGATGTAAAGATGACTCATTATTTTCTTTTCATGGTTGATAAGAATTAAATATTGATGAACCTCAAAGTGGTCCCCTTATGGTGAAAGCCCTCACAGGAAGATGCTTTACAGAGTAAGAGAATCCATGCTTAATTATGGAATAATGAGATGAAGGACAATGAATTTTTCAGGTAAACTATCTTATATGGATAGTGCTTGTCATTCCATTTCTGGTGGTATGTGGAACATCACATAACTCCTCATGGTTTGAGAGTTATGGCCTTACGAAGTTGGAGG
>JASDQU011442342.1:0-19178 GCA_032191745.1 Picea mariana | reverse complement strand
TTGCGAATGCCAGTAACAAATATTTGTAGGTGAAGGTTCCTCCCTTCTCCCGCGCTTCCTCGCATTCCACTAGTAGTTTCTCCAGCAGGTAACTACATCAATTGAACACAACACTATTGGCACAAAAGTATTCTACTGAGAATGCATCTAGCATGCATTCTCCCTTGTAGTATGATCGCATAACCTTGTTGGATATGATGTAACAGCTAGTTTGGACTGTCTCTGGTAATATGGGGTCAATTACAGTATAGTAAGATGATGGATGTCTTCGACATGGATCAGATACCGCTTATCCAACTAGAGACTTCTGTCATGCACCCTACTTATCAGAAATTTTGTGCACCACGCAACTTCACCAGTGGTACTGAATACTGGTAGGTCTCTAAGGTTCATGATGGTCAAATTGAATAAGTTGACAAATTATGGTTTTGGAACGAATTGCATGCCTCCTAACTTGTCTGGAGCCATCTCCCAAAAGACATCTATGTTCATCTGGGGGAACAAAACTGAATCTGTTAGGTCAATATTGAGGAGATTAACATGCTCCACCTTCCCTTTAAGATCGTGCACGACCTTAAATAGGGGGTCGCAGGGCTCGTCTGGTACCACATATTTAGACATGGTGCTTCGACTTGGTGTGGCTCTTGGCATTGTGGATTCTGAGTTATCACAATGTTTGTGGAAAGATAAGGACTAGGGTCATGACTACGGGTTTCACAATTGTACAGGTTGGTTCACTCTACCAAATTCAGAAATGGCTATGTTCTTTGAAAATGACACCGTCTCGGGTGATTTCTCAGATCCTTATACTTGGCTTAGTGGGCAAGCTTAGCAATAGTTATTGTTCATCATGACCGTATGTACGCAACTGGATCTGAGTTTTCCGACGGGATGATTTAACGAGGTAAATCCTATCGGGAGATTCTAGCATTTACTTTCATGAGTCAGATAGGGACGTGGCCAGTTTTAGACCTTTCCGTTTGACGGGTGAGGATCCTGGCGCGAAATCTGATGGAATCTTTGTGTATCGTGGCTTTATGGCTTAACTGAATTTAGATGGGGTACCATAATGGAAACAAAGGCTGTGACTAGACCAGGTTCGTGTGCAACACAGACTCAGATCGTATTCGGATTCGTTCTCCCTCCGACCACAAAGGGGGTCCCCGTCATATTAATGACTCTCATTAATGGGTTCTCTTATGCTTCAGATCCTGAACTGCTGAGTCATTAGTTTTGCATCAAACAACACTTAAACAAAAAATGAACTATGTGTCATGGTGCAACACTGCGCACATCGACTTTATCAACTGAATTTACAAAAATTTCAAAAAACTCAAATCTAACTATTATACATGCTCCTTCGGACTAGAGAAACAATGCATTTTTCTGAGTTTTGAGACATATAGGGCTTCATGCAAGCGTCATTCACCCATATTGGCAGCAACATACCATCCAATTGTGTGAGTTTGACCGCTCATGAGGGTCAGATCTTCACAATTATAAATGGTCCCAACCAATGCATGTGAAACTTGCCAGGATGCTTCCGGTACCAACTATCATAGAGTAGAACCTTGTCTCCTTACGTAAATACCTTGGTCTTAATGTGCCTATCATGCCAAGATTTTTAAACTGACTGATGGAAGTCTGCTAGAAAGATGGTCTCCTCGAGTTCTTGTAACTCCATAAGTCTCTACGCAACTGATTCCTCCTCTGACATATGTGTGATCTGTGCAATATAAAAACTTGAAGTGATGAATTCTGCAGGCATCACTGCCTTTTTCCCATAAACTAGATGGAACAGTGTGTACCCGTGGAGTTTCTTTGTAAGACCATAGTACTGCTAGGACTTTGTCATCCCAATCTTCCCAATTTGCACAATAGACCTTTGTCATCCCTCTTTCCAAAATCTTGTTGAATGCTTCTACTGTTCCATTGGCTTGCAGGTGGTAGGGGCTTCTTTTGTGATGTTGGATCAAGAAATCTGTTGTAATCTTTGTTGTAGTGCTACTAATGAAATGAGCTCCCTGATCATTGGTTAGGCTCCTAGGACATCCAAAATGAGGGATAATATTCTCAAAGATGAACCTAGCAACAATATCGGTTGAACAGTCCTGCACAACTGCTGCTTCAGCCCAACGCGTAAGGTAGTCAGTTGCGGTGATGATGTACCTAGTCCTCGAATGCTTGGCTGTGGGGTTGATTGGTCCAATGAACTCAACTTCCCATTTCTCAAATGATTGTAGAGCTCGAATTGGTTGCAATGATAATTCATCTTGTCATGACAGCTTACCCACTAGTTGACAAACATCACATGATCTAGCGTATACCTTTGCATCCTTGAAGAGTGTTTCCCACCAAAGTCCAGCTTGTAGAACTTTCTGTTTAGTGGCCTTTCCTCCTATGTGACATCCCGCAACTCCACTGTGGAATTCCCAGAGTATATCTTGTCTTTCATGATCCAGGACACATATTCTAAGGATACTATCTAGTCCCATTTTATACAACTGTCCGACGATCAACTGGTAATCTGCTGCTCTAACAACCATGTGGTGTTTCTAGGTTGCAGAATATGTTTCTAGGCAGGCCCCTGTACTTAAGAATACTGATATGTCCTCCACGTACTCTCGTATGGACTAAACCCGGAACTAGTCTGCATCTGGGAGATGATCTTCTACTACTTCGACACTTTCCCATGACTCTAATCTGGACAAGTGATCAAGTCCTACGTTACATCTTCCCGGATTAATGATAACTTCAAAGGAAAATTCCTGAAATAACAACCATCTACAAATTCTTCCTTCCAACACATGTTTGTTAACTAGACATTTCAATGCAGAATGATCAGTAAAGAAATTGAAATGAGAACCTAACAGATAATGTATAAATTTATGCAAAGCATAAATCATGGCTAATCCCTCCCTTTCTGTCATTGTGTAGTTGTGCTCTGCTTGCAACAACTTCTAACTCGCAAAATAGATAGGATGATCCATAGCTCCATTTCCAGGTTGTGTTAAGATAGATCCTAAGGCAATTCCTGAAGCATCTAGATGGACGTGAAATTCATTCTCCTAGTTTGGGAATATCAGAATCGGTGATGTGTTGAGATTCTCCTTGAGTGTCTCAAATTCTTTATCACATTCTGAAGTCCACTGTACCATTTCATCCTTTTTCAGTAGGTTTTCCAGAGGTGCAGTAATGTTGGCATATGTTCGGATGAACCTACGATAGTAACCTGTGTGTCCCAACGTGGAGCACAATTGTTTATCACTCGTAGGTGGTGGCATATTCACAATGACTACAACTTTGGTTGGGTCTACCAATACTCCTTCTCTACAGACTATGTGGCCCAAAAAATTCCCATGTGGTACACAAAAAATACACTTTCTGAGATTCAATGAGATTTGCAATTCTCTGCATCTGTCAAACATTAGTTGTAGCAGTTCTACATGTTCCTTGAGCAGGCTATATATCGTCCAATCATCCATATAGACTTCTATAAACTTGTGAATTAACTCTCTAAAAGTTGCTATTACAATCCTGGAGAAAACTGCAGGGGCATTCTTTAAGCCAAATGGCATCACATTGTATGCGAAAGATCCCCATTATGTTATGAATGTGGTCTTCTTTTAGTCCTCTTCGATGATTCTGACTTGATGGTACCCTGAAAATCCATTTGTGAATGAGTATGCTTCCTTCCCCGCAACCTGTTCTATCACCTCATTAGTAAAAGGTGTTGGGAAAGGGTCATGCACACAGGAAGATTTAAGGCTTCTATAGTCTACACAGACTCTAATATCCTCTGTGCCTTTCTTGCTTTGAATAACTATTGGGCTGACCTGTTCTGCTTCTTCTACTGCAAAAATGAGTCCTGCTTCCAACATCTTATATATCTCCTTATTAACCTTCTCTTTTACTCTAGGGTTAAGACGGTATGGTCTATGTATCAGTGGCTTGGATTCTGGTTTCAATTCAATTTTCATTTCTCCCATAACTCCTTTGATTCCCTTTAACTCTAAAAAAGTCTTTGGGAACAAATCCTCATATTTTGGCAACAAAATCTATATTTCTTGATTGGTTTTCTCATCCGAGTAGTCTCCCACCATAGCTATCTTGGTCTGCTCTATGGTCCCTATATTGATTTTGCGCAATTTTAATGGGTGATTGTAGGAGCTATCAGTATGGCTGGGTATGGTGTTCTGGATTTCTCCATTTCCCTCTGTTTCTTTGATAGCTAGGTTTCTCAATTCCTCTAAGTCATCTAGGATTTATGAATCCCTATTAATATGATATCATTATATAGGTTTCTCAATTGAGGGAAGGTGAATGTTTGTCTGAATTTCTTGGCTATGTTTGGCACATAACACTATGTTTTATTTCTGATTACCATTATCTGTAAAAATAAATTCTTTAATCTTTTGCAGCACTACTTCAAGCTCAGGATACTTGTAAATGAGAAGTCCTTGAAAAATGAGCTACCATTGTTTTCCAGTCGTTGGTCTGTCTTCTGGTTTCCTCATGTATGAACCAAGCTTTCAGGATTGGACCTAGAGAGTGGGGAAATACATGAACCCATAAGTGAAAGGGTATTCCCGCAGCTTTCCATTGTGTCACGCACTATTCAATATGCACTCTAGGATTCAATTCTCCGCTGAACAGTTGCGCAACTTGGATATCCATCTGCATCACTGATTCCAGCTGCTCCTTATTCTGGAACATATACTTGATAGCTTTCTTCACATCTTCCCAAGTTCTGAGTAAGGATTTATGATTATCCCACCATGTGGCAGGGGTGTCTTGAAAAGCTACATCTAGTACCAAGATTCTTTAATATTCTACTACCTTTTTACATGCTAAGCAAAAAACTGTCTAGTTCTGAGGTTCCATCGTATACTAGGTTTTCTCTAACTTCGGTCCCAACCCATCAAGTTACTCTAACAGTTGAACATCTTCTTGAGAATATTTCATACAAACCCTGTTGCCAACTGTCAAAATCCAATTCTGAATCTTTGTTTGTTGAGTGTATGCTTCTCCAACTTACTGATCCATCAACAATAGGATTTATATAATCGTCTCTTGTTCCTGCTGTTATGGTGTACAACTGGTCCAAGTCTTCTCCCTCCATATTATTGTCTATTGGCTCTATATACCTGGGTCCTACATATGGATCCAAAGGTTGAACTACCTTGATTCCATCAACCTCAAAGGTCATGGTGTCTTTCTTTAAGTCGATTATTGCATAGTTTTCATAGGCCCAATCAATGCCAAGTAGTGCAAGGTAAGGGTCCTTATCTCCCATGATCTCAATGACTTCAAAGTCAGCCACTGTATTTACTCCTGCAACATCTATTTCCACATTCTCCAGTCTTCCTATGGGGAAGATACAATATTGGTTTTCCATTCTTAACTGAATTGGGGAATATGTCAGCCTAGGTTTTCCTAAGTCTTCCCAGGTCTTCTAGGCAGAATGTTCACATCAGATCTTAGATCCAACATGACTTCCTTAATCTCAAATTCATCTAACTGGGCTACTAGTCTGAATTCTTTTCCAGTTCGTACTTTTCTTCTCCGCACTCTCTGAGTACTCTTCTAAGGAATATTATCCCTTATTCTTTCTTCTAGTGGTTTTTCATTCCCTAAAACTAGGTATAGTGCATTGCCAACTTTTTTGTTAGTTGATCATTCCCCAAAATGCTAGAGAATAATTGAAACCAAAGGTCAACTACATTTTGAGGTTGCTCAGGTTGTCTCGGTATGACTATAGGGTTTCTGGGTGTAGGGGGTGAAGCAGGAACTTACGCCATATTAGGATAAATAATAGGCTTTGGGGGTTTCTCTCGCATCTCAGGGCTAGGAATATTCTGAAATACTTCTATGACATATTTAAAGAAAAACTTCTTTTTTAGAGGGTCATATTTGTCTTCTTTAGGTGCTGCTTTTTGGATCTGAGGTAGAGTATCAACATCAGCTCCTGTCTTCGCTCCTCCTCGAGTAATGATATTAAGGTTGGGAAATTGTCCCTTAATAACTATCTTGATTTATGAACTGATGAGGTTAGTTCCTCATTGTCGTACCCTATCTTCCCATTTTGCAATTAATTCTAGGCAGTCTTCAGTTGCGTGCCCATTGGTTCTACAATGTGAGCACCATGGCGGCCTTGGATGAGGAAAATCTCTAGCCATGTGACCTTGCTAATCACAGTTATAACATTTTCTTGGCACTCTTCCCCCAATTCTTCCTCCTCTGAAGTCTCCTCTGGATCCACCTCCTCGACCTCTTCCTAGTCCCTGAGGGTTTTCATTTACCCTAAATGTTGTTCGGTCTAGCCTGTCTGCAAGTGCATCCAACGCTCTACATTGATTGGTAGTATGTGTGGTAGATGCACATAAATCACAATGTACTGTATTTGGTACTGTCAAATATTTCTTCATAATGGGGCACTGTCTTGGCCCATGCCCATGGATTCAACAAATTTCATAATACTCAGCTGCTGGTGTTGCTTGGCCTCTTAGAAAATCATGATACGAGGTGGGGTTATGGAATGGTAAGTTCATAGACACTTGTGAAAATCCTCCCATGGGTCCTGGTGGGGGTACCATAAGATTCTGAGGAGGTCCCATTTCCCTTATTCATGGACATTCGTTCACCAAATGTATTTTTGTATAACATCCAGTGCACCAGACCTATGGTCGTCCTGGTTTGGATATCGTCATCTCTTGAATATTTTCTGTAAGCGTCAATATTTTCCCTTGTAGTTGTGCCATATTCACATTTAATGGGGGTCTGGTCACTCTCAGGCTCCCAGGGTATCCTGCCATGGCTTCAATATTCATCGATTGTTCCAAGGAATATGTTAAAGTGGCTATCCATTGTTGCGTTAGCGGAATCCGATTTAGAGAAAGCAATCCCTGAATGTAACATTCCCTTTGATGTTCCTCATGGATTGTATGTGCCAATCTCCCTATAACATCTTTAAACTTTTGGCTGTATTCCCAGGTTGATTCACCTTCCCATTGCTGGATTTCGTGCAACTCAGACAAAGCCTGTTGCTCTGACTGAGTTATTTTGAACTCTTCTATGAACCTTGTCCATACCTGGCCAAGAGTGAATGCTTGACCTTGCATTCCTGGCACTCCTGGCTCAATGATCTTCATGTATCACTTGAGAGTGCGACCTCTCAAGGTAGTCTGGAACTCGACCAACTTATTCGCATTCAGAGTCCCTCTGGATCTCCAGATTGCTTCACACAAGATCTAGTGATGCTCAACATCTTCACCTCCCTTACCCCAAAATTATGGGTATTGGGCAATCGAACCTCTCGCATGGCCAACCATTGTTTATCTTGTTGTTCTTATCAATATAAACACTAACGGTCCTACTTGCGATCTACCAGGGGATCCCAATATCCTCCCTGTACTCACACTTCCTGGTTGTGACTGACTAACTAATTATACTGGAACAAAACTAGCATGAGAAGGTAGTATTGAACTTACCACTTTTATAGAAGACACTTGGGGTATGGCTGATTCGGGGCTGGAGCCACTGGCTTCGGGGTGGTTTTCTTTGATCTGGGGGGTCTCATTTTCTTACACTGGAATGATCTCTTCGGTTGGATTACTGATCTCTCCTATTATCGGGGCTAGATATTCTCTTTCTTCTTCAAGATTCATGCCAAATTCTTCCTCTCTTATGTCTACACCTTCTCCTTCTTGTCCAACCTTCCGGGGACTTCTTTCTCTCTGCGCTTATCTCTCACTTAATCTTTGACTGGCCAGTCTTTCCTGTCTTCTCACCTTCCACAACTCTTATAGCTATATTTCCTCTACTTCTCCTGATCTGACTTCTTTCCTCAACTTCTCGAGTTGTCTTGCTTCTTTCTTGATCTTGTCATGCCACCACTTCTCAACTATGGCAGCTCTCTTCAAGGATCGCTCATCTCTTGAGTCTGTTTCTTTCTGTTTCCCCCCCTTTTGTCAAATAAACCTTCTCCTCTCTCAAGCCATGACTCTACCCCAGCCTCTCCCTACCCCAAGTGAGGGTGTTTATGCTTCCATCTCAGTCCGGGACATAATAAACATCCCCTCTTCCATCAATAAAACCTTAATCCATAGGGGGATTTCTCTCAATAGTATTCCCATTGTGTCTTTCTTGAAAATCGCCTCTGCATGCGAAAAAAATTAGTGGTTCTTAGCTTCAAACTCGATAATATATCCTTCTAATGTGGTACTCACCCAGAAATCAATCACCCGCGTGACTGGACAATCCAGTTGATGAAGTGCTGCTAGATTTTCGGTGTCCCAAGCACAGATCCTATTGACTCGTTCTTGGAACTCTAGAGCTTCTTGGAGCCTCTTTATCCAGTGGAAAATTTCTTCCGGAAACCTGACCCAGAAACTCTCATACTGATCACTCGATATTTCTGAGTAAAAGACTATTTCACGAGTATCTTCCACTGATTTTCCCCTTAGTTCCGCTTCTTTCCATATGAAGGCGTCATAGTTTATTTCCCACCATTGGTCAATACTAGATCTGTGGATCTATGAAATCATCCTCCCTACAAGTTCCCTTTTAACACAGGTCCCAACAACAAAACCATTTTTTTGGTGCAAGTTTGATCAGACCAGGGTCCTTCTTTGGTTACCAACAAAAGGTACCAAGTAGTCTAGAGCGCTGGCATTTTCATCTCCTTCGAAGAGAAGAAGTCTCACCTGAATCTCTCCTGAGATAAATAGATAGGGGAGGGTAAGTAAATGACTTAGGAGGATTCACAGAACCTTTAGGACTCATCCTGATCTTGCGTAAGAGATATGAAAATATCTAAATCTTATGTGTGCAAGAATCGAACCTACTTACGTTGTGAACAAGAAATTAAACACAGAACCATCAAGTAGAACTTATAAACCATAAAGAAGTACTTATTGCATAAGTAAAACACACAGAAACACATCATATTTTGAAAATTCAGGTCCTTCTTCATATTATCCTCAGAATCTTTCTTTAATTACAGACTCAGAAATACACAGTAGTGCTCTGTACAGACTCTTGGATTTGGACTCATGTCACAAAGATCCAATTCTTGGACTGATCTGTCAATTACATTACAGACTCAGGACTTGACTTGACTTGACTGACAAAAACCTCACCAGGAGGGAAAGATCAGAATGAACTTAATCGCAATTTAGCCGAACCAATAGATAACCAACCCTTTTTACAATCATGTTCATCCCTATATATAAGCTAGGTTGTGTCTTCCGTCTCATCTTGCACACTTTCTTGTTCTGTTGCAACCGTTGTTGACTAGTTGGCATTGCGTTGTCTTTAGCAATTGATTTCTGTTGCTCTTTATTGCTCTGCTATCCATGTTCTTCTAAAGCTTTCACAACTTGTGCTCAGTCAAAACTTGCACGATTCCTTATCCCAAAAAAGAAGGGCCCAACACATCCAATACTAGGGGTACTCTTCTTCCCCCTTAGCCCCCTGAGCTGCAAAGGGGTCACACAAGCAAAGCCAGAAAAATACTCTAGATTTGAGTTCGCCTCGCAAGGTAGAGACACCACTCTCTCTCAAGATGGGTATCCCAACTCTCACAAGTAAATCCAGTCAAAAATTCTACAACATAACTTTACCCATAACCAATGTGATCCCTTTTCCCTCTAGACCATTTTATTTATAGAAGTTTCCTTAATGATACATCCCCCTTGCACAATTAATTCGATTTTTAATTAAATAAATTAGAATTATTTCCCCCTTACACTTCTCACCCTCTCCCCAAGTTGCACAAGAAATTCCACATTTTATTTAGTTAAAGTTAGTTTCCCTCTCCCTTCCTAAAAGTTCTCCTTAAATCACTCCTAGTTGTCTCTTTATTCCCCATATTCCCATTTAATGACTGACACCTTACTAAATCTGAGTTAAGTTAAAATATGATTCTTCTCCTAGTTAACTAGCAGTAGCTAGACTCCAGATTCCTTTCTATGCGTACACATTATTTCATGTTTATTTCTTTCTTGTTTTAAAATTCCATTTTAGTATTTTATTGCACATATGTGCATTATATCAAATCTTTAAATTTATCTCAGTTTTTCTTTAGATTTATTTATCTCTAATCTTTTATTTTATTTAACATTTTATTTTAGTCTCCTAACTAAACTTAGACTTAGGCTCTATCTTAGAATAGGCTTGGAATTTTATGGGGATTTATAATTAATAAATCACTCATTAATTAATTATTTTAAATTTGACAATATCAAATCAATTTATTGTTTCTAGGCCACCTAGATTCATTGACTCAAGTTTTTAAATTACGCGATGTGCCCTTCAAGATGCACTCCCGTGCTCCAAGAGCGCCACTCGCCTTTTGACTAGTTTTGGTAGTTTTTCCAACCATTGGAGTCAACACTCCACTCGATTGACCTTGTGAGAAACTAAGGGATTCTAAGGAATAAGGACCCTGCCTTATTGCACACCCCTTAGAAATATTCGTGAGTGACTATCTTAGTTTTCCCTCATGACATCGTGGACCTCTCGAGCTAGGTAATCGTTAACCTACAATTTGAGCCACAGAGAGAGTGCTAGTAGGTTGTGATAGGGATGCTGCCACACCTCTCCCTCAATATCTGTTCTATGTGCATGTCCCCTTTACTCCTTATGTGAGTCAGATTAGCAAGCATTGGTCAACCTACATTCATCAATGAAACACCATCAATGATCCATATATAAAATCATACTATAATCAATCATATGTCACATATGCATAAATGAAATACTCGAACCAATACAATCCACTCCCTGACTCAATCCAGAGTTCAAGGAGGCCCATTGATGTCGTCGACATCCACAATCCGTCAAGTGTCCTGCAGACTCAGGTAAACTCATCAATAACATCTGTCAATTCATATATATCAAATAAAATTATATCACAACCATCAACATCATCATAACAATCCATAAGTGAAACAATAACCATGTACTATAACTAGATCACTTGCACACAAGTGTCCTCAAAGAATAAGTTGATAACATGTGCTCGCAAGAGAGGGATGTTACAACATCTAACATACAATTTTGAAGAGAAACAAGGCATTGTTGAATCTCAAGAATAATAATGGGCCTCTTTTCAATTTTGGCATCCCAATGAAATCAACACAACTTGGG
Source organism: Picea mariana (assembly GCA_032191745.1). NCBI lineage: Eukaryota > Viridiplantae > Streptophyta > Pinopsida > Pinales > Pinaceae > Picea > Picea mariana. The sequence continues at coordinate 8,027 of JASDQU011442342.1, read as the reverse complement.
TATTTTGTACAATAGAAAAGTGTATAATGGAATAGGTGTACTATTAGACAGGTGCTTTGGACACATTTTGAAGTTTCGTTAATTCCTATTGTATAGGTGTTTTGGATCCTTCATTGCTATCTAATGGCTATACTATGGTGAAAGTGTATTGTTCGACAATAATTTTCTATTCAACAAGTGTACTATTGGACAATAGTTTTGGTGTGTTCATTCCTATATCCCTAAATAATGATTAATGAGTTTTGATCTCGATTTAGAATTAATCTTGTACTCATTTATAATTAATCATTATCTCAACATACTATTTTACATGCTCAAATGGTGTGAATATGCACACATATTTTTCTATACAAAATATTCAAATGATTCTCTTGATTGATAGGCTCACAATGATGGATGAGACATGTGATACAATATTATTACCAATTGATTCACTAGCATGAATCTAAATCCATTAAAATTTCTCTAGATTAATCCATTAACGAAATAAAATATAATTACAAAATAAAATTCATGGTTATTTTTTATGTTAACCAATGGCATATTAAACCTTCCAGTACACAATGAGATATTACCAACTAAAGTATTGGTAGGTTTGGAGAGATATAAGGAAGACAATTTAAAACATGGAATCTAAATATCCAATTGAGCACTTCTTTATTTTGAATGCTATGTCATAATAAGGTGTCCCTTTTTATAATATACAACTTCCCTTTTTTCCCATTACTGGACTATGAGAAAGATTTTCTTTCTTGTAAGTTGTTTTTTCCATTTTATTGGACTCTTACTTTTTAAGGTGATTCTCTATGAAACTTTATTACTACACTTTCTTACTCATACTCTATTTATTTTACCAAATTTGAAATCTGTGGACTGCAAATGCGTGAAAGTCATAAGTTAAAAAAATTGAACTCTATAGACTGCAAATGCGTGAAACTCATAAGTTAAAAAATTGAAATCTATGGACTGCAAATGCGTGAAAATCATAATTTAAAAAAATATTAAATGAACCCAAACCCATATTGCACCATCCAAATCATCTATTGTATTATTGAAACCTAAAACATATGCATATTTCCTTTTTGCTCACACAAGAAACCTACTATAACAAGAGGATATTGAAAATACAAAATTCAACCTATTATGACTTTCAAGGCCAACAAATGCATCCACCATGAAATTCAAATTGTGCAATAAAAATAATTAAAATTTTATTTAATTTATATCTCTACTATAGTTTATGATGAATGCATTAATTACAATTTTAGTTAATTTACATCTGTATTATTTAATTTATATCTCTATTATAGGTTATCATGAATGTATAATTTAAGAGCCAAAATTAAATGTTTAAACTCTCTCATATTGGTGACAAAATATGGAGAGGGTATTCTAATCTTTCAATAATGTGTTGGTAATAAATATAATCATCAATTTGGTAAAGGAGTTTTTATGCTAAATAAGAATAATGGATTTTTTTAAGCTAATGAGTTTATGGGTGTATAAAAATTGAGAGTGTCGACTCTTATTTATTTGAGCTATTTAACCTATATTACCATATTAAACACTAATATGTAAGGCACAATGATCTGTATTTAGGAGTGAAACAAAGTAATTAACAGACTGAATACAATAAACACATAGATATGAAGAATAACACAAATATCATGTGAAAAATATCTTCTATTGAATAATGAAATAGGAGGAAACTATAAAAATGCATAACTGAAACACTTGCTTGAATGGTGGTAGCTATCTATGAGAAGAGATGTGGCTGCTATGCAGACCCGTCAAAGAAAAATGAACTACAATGAGGCTCTAGAGGCCTTTTTGATATTACTCATGAATGCCAAAACCCTAGACATCCAAAAACCTAACCCTAGGAGGTGAAATGTCAAAAGTCATGTGGGCCCCTATGGGTAAGTTGGTACCTCAACTTCCCAGGGTCGTAATTTTTTCATATGACATCCGTTTTAGGCGCGTGATAGCCCGTTGCAAATTTATTTCAGAGAACTACACATTCCACCATCAAACTCTGACTCCATCTGTAGTTTGACTATAGCGAGCCAAAAAAACACTGTTTAGGCCTCCAAAACTGCCCTAGAAGTAAAAAAAGATGCACTGACATGAAAACATACAAAATAATCCATTTGGATTAGGTGAGAAGCCACCAATATCCACATGGAATATGCGTAGGGATTCAGACAACCATAGAAGTGTAGAACCCACAATTACAAAGAAGTACAAAAGGACGTGCTGAACTAAAAATGGACAAGAGGAGCTAGTTGGAATAGGTGGGTGGCCACCAATAGCCAACTAGACCAATCCTCCCCTCTTAGGAAGCAATGGTATCCATTGCGTTGAGTTCCCCCATCAGGTGAGGAAAATTTTGCTAGACTTGGCCTCGGGTGAGACACTTGCCTTGGTGGAGGAGTTTCCCTGCCTTGACAACCTGATAAAGTTGGATCCTCTGTTGGCGAGTGCCCTTGATCTGTGTGTCCACTATTTGATCAGTGGATTCTTGTTCCATGTAGTCATGGTTGAGCTCTATGGGTGTTAGTTGTTATGTGATCTCTGAGGTGTCCAATAATGGTTGAAAATATGGTCGAAGGAGGTCCACATTGAACACTGGGTGCATGCCAAGGAAGGGTGGAGTGTTGAGCTCAAAAGCATTGCTACCCATGGAATTGGTGATAGTGTAAGGCCCATAGCGAAGTGGGAAGAGATTCCGATGGGGCCCTGTGAGACGCTCCTTCTGCAAATGTAACCAGACTTTGTCTCCAACCTGAAATTGGTGTGGTACCCTATGGTGATCATGGTGTTGCTTGTGCTTAGCATTGAATTTCTGCAAAATCTCTTGGACATGTTGGCGGATGTGCTGAATACTCTCAATGAATCTGGTGGATTTGTCATCGAAAAATGATCATGGGAAGAGTTTGTTTGTGTAGTGGAAAGAGGAAGTGCAACATCAATGGGTCCCAAGGGTTGGAATCCTAGCCCCACCTGAAATGGGCTATGGCCGGTGGAGCTATGGAGAGCTCTATTGTAACTGTGCTGAACATAGGGGAGGCTCTCATCCCATGTACATGGATGCTTAGAGTTGTACATGCATAGTATGTGCACAATCATTTGATTGAAGACCTATATTTGGCCCTCTGTTTGGGGGTAGAAAGCAGTGGATTTTGTGAGCTTGGTGTCCAATAGTGACCAGTTACTCGACCAAAATGTTTTAAAGAACCTATTGTCCCGGTTGGAGATGATGGTATGTGGTATCCCAAAGTGGCCTCACACTCGTTCGAAGAAGATATTGGTAGTATCTGCCACTGTGATAGTCTTCTTGCAGGTTGTGAGAATGATCTTCAAAAACTGATCAACGACCACAAATACACAGTCATTTCCTTTCCTGGTGGACAGAAGGCCAGACTTGTAATCCATTAAGATGGATTCCCAAGGCTTCTTTGGAGTAGGAAGAGGGGTGTATAATCCTTTCTTATTGATGGCTATCTTGGAAATGGCATAGGAAATGAAAGATCTGATAAACTTGCTGACGTTGTGTCAAAGTTTTGGCCAATAAAAATGTTTCTGAAGAACGAACACAATTTTCTCCATGCCAAAATGCCTTGCCATCTAGCTGTAGTGGGCTTCCCAAATCGGATTTGCACGCTCACTTGTAGGAACATAGAGATGGCCTAGGTGGCATAATATTCCATCTTGAATGTGAAAATTGGTGACAATCGCGCATGTACCGAAGAGCTGATAGGTGGTGGCGAAGTTCGGATCTTGCTGATAAATTTGGGGCCACTCAGATGATTCATGTCCACATGAATGGAGAACATTGGTGAGTGCAGCCACAAGAGGTCGATTGAGGCAGTCAATGACAAAATTTAAGATACATGTCTTATACTTGATGTTGAGATGGAAGTGCTACAGGTAAGTGGACCAGTTCTAATGGCGATCGTTCTACAATTTCCCCTGTGTCTGTATGAACTATAAAGGCTTGTTATCAGTGTGTATGATCATATCCTTTCCCATAATGTAATTTTTCCATTGAAAACATGCTTGTACATTGGAATACATTTCCTTGTCATAGGTGGGGTATTTTCGGACAATATATGAGAGTGTCTCACTATGGTATGCCATTGGATGATCGTGCTGAGTGAGAACTATGCCCACAACATAGTCAGATGCATCAGTCTCAATATTGAATGGTTGTTGCAGATTGGTAAAGGAGAGTACTGGAGCTGAGCACAAGTGATGCTTTAGATCATCGAATGCTCGTTGTTGTTCCTTTCCCCACACAAACTTGGCCCTACCACCACCCTTGGTCACCTGGATGTGGGCCCATACAATATGGGAGAATCCCAACACGAACCATCGGTAGAAGTTGGCTAGTCCCAAGAAGCTCCAAAGATCGATCAGTGTGGTCGGGGCTGGCCAGTCATAGATGACTTGGATCTTAGCTAGATCAACATGTACCCCATGCTCATCAACAATGTAGACCAATTATTAGAGCCTGTTCATTCCAAAAGAGCACTTTTCCAAGTTGCCATATAGCTTGTGCTGTCGCAGAGTGCTCAAAACTTGTTGAACATGACGCATTTGCTCCTCCCACATTTTTCTAAAGATGAGGATGTCATCCAAATATACCACCACAAAGGAGTTGGTGAAGGGTCTCAATACATCATCCATCAACCTCATGAAAGTGGTTGGTGCATTTGTTAAGACAAAGGGCATGACTAGCCATTCGAAGAGACCTTCTTTAGACTTAAAGGTTGTCTTCCATACATCGTTTGGTTCGATGGGAACCTGGTGGTAGATAGACTTTAGTTCAATCTTGTTGAATAACTTTTCCCCCTTGATTTGGTCAAGAAGGTTATCAATCCTAAGAATGGGGTAGCAGTTCTTGACTATGATTTTGTTTAAGGCTCTGTAATCAATGCAAAGTCCCCAAGTCTCATCCTTCTTCTGCACTAGTACAATCAGGATTCCACAAGGGGAGGAGTCGAGTATGATGTGCCCCTTTTGAAGAAGCTCTTGGATCTAATGCCTGATTTTTTCATTTTCCATCAATGAGTGATGATAGACTGGTCCATTAGGTAGAGGTACGTCGGGGGTCAAATTAATTGGATGCTTGTTTTGGCAGTGTGTTGGTACCCCTATAGGTGAGGAGAATATGTCTATGTATTCTTCCATGATCCTGTCCACTTGCTTCTACTGCAAATAGAGGCTCTGTGTAGAGGCCACAGATGTGGCAATGACCCTGTACTTACTGTGAGCACATATCACAAACAAGATGAACTTCCCGGTCTGTGAAATGACCTTACTTCATTGCTTAGCAGATATTAAAGAAACATCAGTAGGCGACGCTACCTCTGGTATCCTATAGAATTGTCAACCCAAAGTAATAATAACACTGTGGGGTCTAGACTCATACAAAACATGACGCTTCCACAAATATGGTTGTCCTAAAAGAACATCACAAAATTCAAGGGGATAAATATCACACAATACCTCATCTTTGAAAGGCTTGATGGCATAGGGCAGACGACATTGTTGGCTGACACAAAGATCACTTCCTTGGTGAAGCCAACCAAAGGTGTATGGATGCAGATGCGATGTCATTGGCAGGTCCAACTGCTTGACAACCTTTGCTGAAATCAATTTCTTCTGACTACTGCTATCGATAATGAAATGAGACGGAGCCCCATTTACCCACATCTGCGAGTGAAAGAGGCATTCCACTTCCTCTGGTTATTCTGATTCACTTGTCCAAACTTTGGTGGTGGTGACAATGAAACTGGGTTCAACATCGATAATCCTCTTCCCTCCTTCAGGATTTGATTCAGAATCATAATCGACCTCTGACTTGGAAGCCTTTAGTTCGGCCATGAGTGACTACTTGGAGTGACATTATTCGGTGTTGTGCCAAGGGATTTTATTGTACTCACACCATTTTTTTGTGTCCTTCTTTGTCTTCTCATTTCCCTTCTTTTGTTGCGGCTTAGACTGGTTGTCTTGAGGATGACCATCTTGACTTGGTCCCTTGATGTGTGGGTTGGGGCCACCTTTTCCCTGCTTCTGCTGTGAGGGGTTCACAAATCCAAACTCTCGCCTTTTCTACTTAAATTTCTGCTCGATCTTGATAGCGTATCAGTAAGATGTGCCCAATGAGGCGATGCACATAAACTCCATTTTTGTTTGAATGTATATGTGCAAAACAACTGCAGTATTTGAGCACTAGATGATGCTCATAGTATTTGATACCCAATTTGGTGTGCAGGGTATGGAAAATATTGGTGAAATCTGGTACTGTCTAGTCCCTTTCTTGACGTAGGGTGGTCCATCTGGTGTACTGGTCCTTGTAGCTTCCAATAGGGTAATATTATTCTTTAATGACATCCCAACATGAATCCCATGTAGGGGCCACCACAAACATTGCATATTCCTCTATGACCCTTTTCTCAGAGTAAGTATCCCACCAGTATTTAACATGGGGAATGACCTTGAAGAGTGCAAAAGTGATATTTTCCCTATCAGAAAAATTTTGGACCGAAAAATACCCTTCGAGCAGATTCAACCATTTATCTACAACATCCGCATCTATCAGTCCTTCAAATAATGAAATATCAAAATTTACCTATACCTTGAAGGGGGTTGCATGGCCTCTTGATGAAGATGCTTCTCTTGTGGGTAGTCGTCGAAGGATTTGCGTGAATTTTTCCATCATTTCGTTCCTTTGTCGCATGAGGGCTTCCTCAAGCAACATTTTAATAGGATCTCCTGTGTTGGTTGTGGAGCCTGATTATCTTCTTGATTTAGAGGTCTTTGTTTTCAACCGTATTTATACCCCATGAAGACTTTACACCTTGGAAGAATGTACACTCCTCCACGCGAGGGAGTGTAGAGGGGGGTTACCCCCTTTGTGGGCTATGAGGGCGAATCCCCTGAAAGAAAAATTGCCTTGCAAATGTATATTTTAATTTCATTGTGAATATAGACCGTTCATTATAAGGTCACAAAACTAACGGTAGAAGTTATGTTAGGGTTTTTTTCCCTAGAAGGAAACCCTCTTTTATGAGGGAAATGTATTGCAGCTATGTATCATTGTGAATATTGTATTCTGAGTGAGGAGACCATGAGAGAAAGAAGATGAAGTTACAACAGGTGTGTTGTAGGTTGTATCCCTTCATTTGCCGGATAATAATAAAGGAAGGACCTGACAATTTCTCTGGTGGGTGTAGCCCACACTGGGTGAACCATGCATATCTGTGTCTTTATTGCATTATCTATCTTCTATGTTTTATTTCCACATTTATTTTATTTTATTTCTCTGCGATCCTATTTTTATAACAATTGGTATAAGAGAAAAATGTAAAACATAGGAAAAGAGGGTTCCTAGCTTGAGTGGGAGCAATGGCGGAAGATGGAAAGTTTAGGGTTGAGAAATTTAAGGGCCAAAACTACCAGTTATGGAAGATGTATATGGAAGATTATTTATATCAGAAGGATCTATTCCTACCATTGGGTGGAATACCAAAGAAGTTGACGACCATGAAGGATGAAGAATGGGAGGTTCTTGACAGAAAGGCACTAGGAACGATACGACTAAGCCTGACAACATCGATGGATTTCAATATTTCGAAAGAAAAGACAATAAGGGAGTTGATGCACGCATTGGATAAGCTGTATGAAAAAACCTCGACGCCCAATAAGGTATTTCTAATGAAGATATTATTTAATATGAATATGTCAGAAGGTGGGTCTGTTGCATATCATTTAAATGAATTTAATATGGTTACTAATCAACTGAGTTATGTAAAAGTGAACTTTGATGATGAGGTCAGGGCTCTTCTAATCTTGTGCTCATTACCAGAAAGATGGAACGACTTGGTCAAGGTTGTAAGTAAATATGTCTCTAGTTCAAACAATTTAAAATTTGATGATGTTGTTGGTGTTATCCTTAGTGAGGAAATGTGATGGAAAAACACAGGTGAGACATCAAGTAATGCGTTAAATATGGAGAACAA
>JASDQU011442341.1:30004-46559 GCA_032191745.1 Picea mariana | reverse complement strand
TAGAATTATTATCCAATAATGAGCAGTAATAAATAAACAATCACACACATGCACAGTACACCAGTGTTTTACGTGGAAACCCAAATCGGGAGAAAACCACAGAATGTTTTTTCTTATATGTCTTGAAGAATTACATTCATTGGAAGCACCAACTTCCTTTGTTTTCCAGCTGCAATTAGAAGGACGCTCCAACCCCCTAGTTTCTCAGGCTACAACCTGAGGGAAGCTCCAACTCCCCAATTCTCTGGCTACAACCAGAAGGAGGCTACAACCCCCTATGTTCTTCGGCTACAACCGGAAGGTGTCCTTGCCCCATCCTGCCACCCTGAAGTAGAAGTAGAATGATGGAACCACTGTCACACTATCACTGTGAGATATACCGTTGTAAACCTGTACCAATAAATCTGAACCATGCATCAACCTGTAATCAACCTATACCATAAACAAGTGCATCAACCATGCACCAACTTGTAATCAAACTGTACCATAAACAAGTGCATCAACCATGCACCAACCTATAATCAACCTGTACCATAAATAAGTGCATCCAACCATGTACCAACGTGTAATCAAACTGTACCATAAATAAGTGCATCTAAACATGTACCAAGTATGTACCAATCATGTTTCAACTACTCATCAACTATGACTCATCAATATGTACCAACATCATCAACTATACACCTCATGTATGTGCCAACTCATCAACTATTGTCTCAACCATGTACTCAACATGTACCTAAACCAAAAGCCCTCATCAATTTCATCATCAAAATATGATATGTAGATCTGTAATAGACTTGGTGTATCTGATCACATTCCTGCAAACCTTCCTTAACTTTAACAGTAATAGACTAGCATTTTCATCAAACTTTTCTTTAGTCTCACATGCCTAGTTTTGGATTAGTCAACAACCCTAACTTGAAGTAATCATAACTTTGCACCTATAATGTATAAAGATCTGAAACTGATACAAAATGTTCTTCAGTGTGTTTTATACAATTTCTCCAAGTGGCACTACTTGGAACCTCTCAGAAAAGGAGTTATAGCAAAAATGGCATACCTTGCTGAATTCTGTCTTATTCTAAAGAGCGACCTTGTAGAGCGTTCCCCGCACAAAATATTTGATTAAATGATATGAAACTGTTACACATAATACTAAAGACTGTACCCTAACCATCACATTTTGTCTCACTTAATTTGTATCTGTTATGAATAAGTTATGATGTTTTTACCCGAAACACCTGATTTTGACTAGTTTCAGGACTGGCCACAAACCCTATTTTTCACAGAGTGTAACTCCAAAAATACAACGACCCACAAGCTTACTTTTGAACCAAAGATACTTGGATATGTTTTCTCACTTGCATAGAAATTTAAGGATCTGAATCATTATATAAAAAAAGTTANTTTTGACTAGTTTCAGGACTGGCCACAAACCCTATTTTTCACAGAGTGTAACTCCAAAAATACAACGACCCACAAGCTTACTTTTGAACCACAGATACTTGGATATGTTTTCTCACTTGCATAGAAATTTAAGGATCTGAATCATTATATAAAAAAAGTTATAGAGAAAATGGTGAGATGACCTGAAAATAACATACCTTAGAAAGCACCATCAAAAGAATTTATCCTTCCTTGCATTTCGGCCATCTTTTCTTCACTTTCCTCAGAATTTCGGCTCAGATATCATTTGTAAACCTCAGACACCTATAGATGTTCAATATGCTCAAGTGTGATTCAAATGAGATATCCTTGCCTCTTATTTATAATCTCCAAGTAGCTTCCTTAAAAACATATTCTAGGTCACTTGGCCCCACTTTCCTTATTTTAGGGTTGGTTCCACTTCTAATTTCTCCATTAAAATTATTATTGAAATAATTTATTTTGTATTCACTTTGAATTATAATACACTCATCACTTCACTTAATTATTTACCTTTTAAAATCTCTTAAACCACTTTGATTACTTTGACCTTTTGGGGCTTCTAGATGACATATGAGGGTCCTCCAACTTCGTAAGGCCATAACTCTCAAACCGTGAGGAGTTATGTGACGTTCTACATACCACCAAAAATGGAATGAAATGTACTATCCATATGGAATGGTATTATCTGAAAATATATCATAACTCATACCATTACCCATCAAACAAACTTGGGTCCATTACCCAAACCTGGGGTCTCCAACTTCTCATGGCCATAACTCTCTAACTGTGAGGAATTATGTGACGTTCCACATACCACTGGAAATGACATGAAAAGAACTATCCATATAGGGTATTTCCCCTAACAAATTCACTTTCCTTCATCTCATTATTCCATAATTAAGCATGGGTTCTCTTACTCCACAAAGCGTCTTCCCGTGAGGGCTTTCACCATAAGGGGACCACTTTGGATTTCATCCATATTTACTTCTTATCAACCATGACAAAACAATAATGAGTCATATTTACATCAAACACTATTGGTTCCATTACCCAAAACTTTGTGCTATGGGTCTTCCTTCAAGGGTTGACATCAATGACAACCAACCTTAATCAACACATGCCCCCAACACTCACCTATGACTCATCCGAGTCACTCTGATCTGGGTAGCTCTGCTTCAAAATCCTCGATCTTGGTTCAAGTTTCTTCAACTTGTTGTTGTTCCACGAGCTCTTGTTCAACAAACTCTTGGATGACTGCTTCGTTGACAGGTCCCTCTAGGCATTGTTAAGCTGCAGTGACAAATTTCTCCAGTTTTGCTCCTCGGCCTTCGATCTCTGTGAATAGTTGGTAAGCCTCATCCTATATGGGTTGGAGCCTCTAAGTCACTTCCATAATTCTTCTTTGAATGGTATGGATCTACTACTGGGCAGTGCACTGCTCTTGGGATCGCTTCATCCTTTCAACAACTGACAGGGGATTCAACTGCGCCTGTATTATTTCTGCTTTCTACTTCACCTCCTAGAGCTGCGATTCTAGTGCCTTTAGTTCTGGATTCTTAGTGATTTTATCATAGGTCTAGGCACTGCAATCACCGATTTACTTACATTCCATGGCAAGGGATTTGATTCACTCAACTGTGCTTCAAGCAGTTTCTTCTCTTTGATCCCTCACATCCTGCGGGGTGTTGGGCACTGCGCGAAGCTCTAAGTCTACTATTCTTTGCTATAGCTGCTAGATAGCTTCCACAAGATTCTCTACTTGATGTGTGACTCAGTCTTTTGCTTGTGGCTCTAAGCTTGTCATAGATCAGAGTGCTCTGTTGACTGCTTGAGTCTTGGACCTCTATAGTCTTCTTCCTTCTGCTAGTTCCGGGTGTATCATGGTCTTTTTGCGTGGTCTCCGGGCTGTTAGGGTCAGATATCTCTGTAGGGTCTACAAGGATAAGGAGGTATGCTGACTAGTCCTTAGTGATCTCCTCAAGTTCCTCTTCCGTGAGCTTGTAGTACGACTGAAGCTGCTCCTTATGTACATCTGCTCACGCTGTAATATAGATGAAGTGTCGATCTGCATGAAACTTCATCAGGGGTCAGAACTATTGTAGGGCGTTCGAAGTCATGCGATGTTCATCTTCGATGGATCTCTTCAGCTGGAGGTAATATGTGTGAAAAACTGCGTTCGACTGCCACTGCTTACTCATATCGCTCGAGTACCAGAGCGTGGTGAACTTCGCAGCAAGTGACTCAAATGGCTCGATGTTCAGGAAGGTCACACCTTTCGACATTTCCCAAGAAAAAAATGTGATGAGGATCAGAAGCCAGCTAAAATGGAATTCATAGCCCTAATAATGTGCTTCGTGACAGTCCATTTCAAGTTGATTAACTAGGTACTTCACCCAGTTCACTTATAGACCTTCCACGCACTTCCCTACAAGGTCAACAACAAAGCCTGTGACTTGCGTGGGTCGGTTCTTCCTTACTAGCTTCCCTGTGATTAATTGGCATGCTAGGCGCACTACGCCATTATGGATAGAACCTACCTTGTAGCCTCACTTCCCCTTCTCAACATCTTCGTATGTATCCTTGATCTTCTGTGCTAGTGCGCGATTTGTGGATTTTCTTGGATAGAAGTCCTGCAGATCAAGTCCTTGCATACTCAATCCTGTGATCCTATGGATCAGCGTTAGATCGACTGTGATACGGTGGTCTAGCCATAAGTATTTGCCATGGTAACATGAAAGTAGTATCTTGACACAAGAATTCACTTTCTGGTGCCTTATGAAGTGTGGGATTTTCATTACATTCAACAAGGTGGACTGCGTGAGGTTCATCGTCCACGGCTGGGGGATTATCTTTGAGTTCTTCCCCTTTGTCTTGGTCAAGTATTTATATGGGGAAATCATATTATGGTTCTTGTGATCTCCTAGGTTGAAGTTGCTAAACTTCAATGTTGCGATCTTGTCCTGTTGTGTTCGAACTGCGCATATCCCCTTCGGGAGGTACACAGTGACCATGGTGTACTCGAAATCTCTTGGCACACTATCATGACTCACCATGTCGGCCAGAGGCGGGATGTAGTCAGGAAATATGGTCGAGATTAGCTTCTCATTTGCTAGGTCATCTCTGTGCTTGGTTCTCTTCTCTGCTGATGGTTGGGATAGTCTGACTCTGCGAGTAGTCGACAGAGAGGCTTGCACTCCTCTTGTCAACGACGCTTGTACACCCATAGACATTACTCTTTCAGACATCACTCTTTCAGTCATGAGGTCGACGAGTACCTCCTTCACAGAATCTTCGATTGCGCTAAGTTCTTCGGACATACGCGCTCGTGATTTAATATCTCAGGTTGGAAGAGTAACGAGTCAATGCAATGGGATGGAAGACGACAGTGCGATGATCACTTTGAAAAATAAACTAATATTCGAGCTTAGATAATCACAGTTTGGAAAAGTGTTCTCGGTACATGGCCTGATGGAATAAATAGATAATGAGGCAACAAATCTCTTGCAATGGGCAAGAAGCCTTCATTAACTAAGTTATGTCTGTTACGGCGTGATCCCAATGGTTTGGTGGTGAGTTGTCTGACCATAAATGTCTTTCTACTCATTCGGGGCATCGTTCTAATGGTTATACTGTCTCCAACGGCTATATTGCTTCACCATGGCGAAGTGCCACGTGACGTTGTTCTGAAATCCCGATGAAGTTCCAATTTTGCAAAATTTCTTTCTGCGAAGTTCCCTCTGGAACCTCCTGTAACTTTTCGATCTTAACTCTCTTCTTACTCAGTTTTCTATCCTTCTTTCCAGTAAGCTTCATCTCGGTATTCCTTTTTCCATTCTGATTCTTATCTCCTCTTGGAATAGTAACTTCGCGTTGTTGAGATTCTTTCCTAGGATTCAAGGGTAATACTTCTTCTTTATCTGGGGTAGGTATTTCAATATTCTGTGAGTCTTTTTGTGTCCTTGCAACTTTGGCATCCAATTCTCTAGTGTTAAATAGCTTTGCTCTGTTATTATGTTCTTCAATCAAGTGTACGATCCTCCTAGTCATGAAATCTTTTAATTCTTGCTTCTTCTGCTCTAAGACTTCTTCTTCCTTCCTTCCGGCCTGATCTCTTTCAATCCAAGGTTTTCCTAGTAATATAGCAAATGAAGCGTTGTTCTCAATGAATTTAATAATCTCAAAATCTTCCTCTGTCGAAGTTCCATGAGCATTCATAGATGCCTGAATGAGATTTCCACACAGGGTTATCAGTTTTCCTCTGAATAATTCCATTCCTCCCAATGAAGGAATCATAGCAGGCTTTCCTAAAGTTTCCCACGTTCTTTCTGTCATAATATTTACCTGTGTTTCCTCATCCAGAACACAGTCAATGTCGAAGTCTCATATTCTTGCTTCTATGTACTCTTTTTCTTTGAAGATCTCTGATAAGTTGATATTTCTTTGATCATTCAGGGTTTCTTTCATTTGTAGCAATAATTTCTCTTATTCCTTCTGGGGTTCTTCCATAATCTTAGTTTATGGATCTGCCTTAGGGTTTTCTTGTCTCATATTCATTCTTTCAAGCTTAGAAATCATTCTAGGGAAATCTAAAACTTCATAGTCCATAGCTTTACAACAGAGACAACTAGGTCTTATACCAGAGCATTCCTTAGCAATATGTCCTGGTCTTCTGCAATTGTAAAAAAGGGCTAATCCTCATTTACTTTTAAATGATCCCCAACCTTTCCTATACTGCGTGCTAGGATCATAGTAGCTAACATGCAAAAAAATATTTCTAGAATCCTGCATCCATTGGTTAGTCCAAACATTCTTTTTATGCATAGGAATAACATATCTTTTACTATTCTTATCAGATCTACTCATATCAAATCTTCTTTCATCTATCAGTGCTTAGTTTTCAAGCTAGGACAAATCTTATCAAACATACCTAGATCCATACTTTAGAAACAAAAATTTCCACTTATCTTACTTCTACAGAGCACAAAGCTTACAAATCTTACCTCTTTTCTTCAGATCTTACCTCTTTAGTCTCACCTTTATCAAGGCACATAGCTTCCAGATATTAACTCTTTTCTTCAGATCTGACTCTTCTTCTTAGCATGGAGCTTCACATGTCAAGTAGAATGTTGCACACTAGGGAAATAGATCTATGCACAAAGCTTTCACAGTTTCAGGTCGGATCTTTGCACAAAGCTTCTTCTTCCTCAGTTCCCAACAATCACAGTTTCAGTTCGGATCTTTTCACAAAGCTTCTTCTTCCTCAATTCCCAACAATCACAGTTTCAGGTCCTGGCAACGGAACCATTTGTTGGAACAGGGGAAGACCCAGGGTTCAACGCTCAAGAGCGCACCAACAAAGCCCTAACTACTGGCCCTTTCGAAAACACCTGTGAAGCAGATGAAGTCTCACCCGAGGTAGAGGTAAGGGTGGTTGCAGGAATCTAGTGTCTGCAACCTTAGCTGGGACACAGATTTGTGATTATAACACCTTATGAAATCACTTAGTAGTTAACATTCATCAACATCCAGTTCTTAGTTACAACGCAGTTAAATCCTACTCTCAGCGTAGATAAACCCTAAATTACAGAGCATCACAGTGGTCCACCAGATCTACTATATCCAAGCACTAAGCACATCCACTTAAACCAGATCTAGCATTCATCTCTTGTATTAAGCACATAGCATCAATATATCTATCTATCATTCATCTATATCAAAGCACTAAGCAAGTAAACATATAAACACATCAATACATCACACCAAGCATAACAACACAACATGTGCGTGGTTCACCCCCACCCTGGGGCTATGTCCACCAACTCTTTGTCTTCTTTATTAGTTCTTGTCAATCCCTTACATGCACAAAGCCTCAAAACCAGCTCCACAGAGGATAGGAGATCTGCGCACCTCGCTAGATCCTCCTTCTCTGGGTTACATCACAAGGTCTCTTCACAATCTCTTACATTCACTTGCACTCAGCCTTGCAAGTCTCACACAACATGCACAGATCACTTACAGTCCTTCGATCACATAGATCGAACTTAAACACTTAGAACCTAGCACCATATCACATAGATACGCTACTCCTTACATCACCTAGCTTCTATTTATATATTACAAAATCGGTCCTAAACATGGGTAAACCCATGGACCGACATTCCCATACCCATTACTTAATCCCAAAACCTAAAAAGCCCTAAAAAGGGGCCGAGATCCTGTGATATCTGCTTCGTCTTGCGCTTCGCCTTTGACAGCCCGTCGAAGTCCAAAAAATAGGTCAAACATGACCAAGAATCCTCAAAACTTGGTCAAGGGCCAACATGGATACTCGTTGTAGGAAGAGATTTAAACCATTTTCTGACTTCTCCTGAAAGACTTTGTGTGAACAACTTGAGTTTTGCATCCTCATGATCTACCTCCTCTAGGTCAACAAAATCATTGAACCAATATAAGTGCCTTTGGGTTGATACATTTTCTTCAGCATCGAATGATTTGATTCTCTGATTATAATTTTGGGGTAAATCATGCAACTGGGAAGGAAAGGCAAGAGGAACAAATCTGGTTGCCATGGCTCTAGGAAGATTTTGGACTATCTGAATAGTCTGAGTGGGGACAGTCTGAATAGGAACAGTCTAAATGGGGACAGTGGGAATCAAATACTGAAATTTCTTCTCATCAAAGATAATTTCATTCAACTTAGATTTTGATCTAGATCTGAACAAGGTTTGTTCAAATTTAAATCAAAGTCAAGGTCATCAATACTTTTTAAGACGTCTTTGGGTAAAGATATATTTATGTCCAAGAAAGCAAATGAATTGATTGTCTTTTCTTTTCTTTTCTATAAGAGATTCTCAGGATCAAACACAGATGTTATGGGTTCTGGATCAGGGTTCCTTCTAGTGTGAATTCTCTTAGGAGACAGGATTTCTTATTTTCTCAAAAAAAAAAAAATTATGCTACTGATCTTATTAAATGAAGTTGCCAAGGTAAGAATAGTTCAACCAAAAAAAAGGTGTATGATTCACTTTGACCCTCAAGAATAATATCTAAATCTTTTAGTTGTTCTTTCCCAGGGAAAATTTTCAATTTATTCCCCGGCAATGACGCCAAAATGTTAATGTTAAGTAATTTTTTGGGTTGAAGAAACAATCTACAAAGGTAACCTACAAACCAACTTTAAGACTGGAAACTAGCCTTTCCAATCTAGAGAGGGCTCTCTCTAAGACTTGATCTCTGATAGAGAGGTTTTTTTAAATTGATGGCTAGATTTAGAATTTTGAGTTAAATTTTCAAGGTTTGCTAACAAAAAGGTATAGTATTTCTAGGGCTATGGAGTCAACCCCTGAAAACAAAGAAAACAATGCTTGGTAGATAGAAATCCTCAGAGGAAAAAAGGCTAAATAAGGTGATGAAATTCAGTGTTTAGTATGATCATGTAGGGTGAAAGAAGAAAAGGAACACATAACATAATCAAAGCATCACAAAGGATGAATTCTGACCTTAGTTAAGAAGATAGACATAATTTAAATCAGTTAAGTCTAGAGCACCATTAGATGAATTCTAAACTTTTAATTTACCAATTTAAAGAGAAGAAAAGTGCAGATGCAAATAAGTACACAAGGAATACATACAAAGAAGAGTACAATCTTCGGATCACCACCATTAGAATCTTTTTCATACAGAAATCAGGACTTCTTCATTTGTATTTCTTTAGATTTAGAAAATTACATTGAGGATCAAAATGTCTATACTTTTGCCCGCGTGCCCCTTTTACATCAAAATAGTCCATATATATAGAAAATTGAAGCTACACTTAGCTGCTAGGAGTCAAACTACTATCTCCTAGAGTTATGGATTTGGTTGTTTTCAAAGAGAACAACAACCTCTATTAAATTTACCAAAAATAGGAAAGTCGATTTTTCAATCATAACCTAACCAAAATGTGATTTACAATCATAAATTCTTGAGAAAAATTCAACCATATGGTTTTGATGATTCATCATGTGTACCGTTGGATAACAATGTCACCTTTGCGCAGTGAATTCTGGTTTCTGCTGTGAAAATGTTGGTTGTGGTATTTGCGCAATGATTTCACGTGGTGGAACTTCATGTTGAGGTCGCTCGCGTGAATCCAATTGGAATCAAAGGCTAAGATCATTCAATTTGTCTGTAGCTTCTTTATCCAATCTCACTTGTAGTCATAAGGCCCTGTTTGCCTTTCTTAATGACAAGTTTTGTCTCTTTAAACTTCTCACCTATCTCAACAAAGGCTCATTCCTCTTCAATTTTGATTGAGAATCAAAGATGGTTGCACATGCGTCGTCTATAGTTGGTCTGCATTTCTTTTAATGTTTCATGATCCCTTCCTCTGATATTCTTTTTTCCTCCCTGAGCTTAATGATCTCATCTTGAGCTTCTCTTGGCTGTTTTTTCATCCATTTTATATTCTTTTCTCCTCCTATTGGTGAGGTAGGAGATCTCTAACCTGCTTTACTCTGTGGTTCTTGTGATTCAGGAATTATTTCTGTTAGCTTCCTCTTCRATTCTCTGTTCTCCTGATAGAATTGAGCTATAACATGTTGAGATTTCTTGAGTTATTTTTTTACCTCCTTGATATCTGCATCTTCCTCACCTGGTTCCACTTTCTTTTTATCCATCTACTGGTCTGCACATTCAACAGACTTTGTCTAAATTGTGGGTATGGGAAACCTCCTGGTAGAGGACTTGGTGTGCGGTTTACTAGGAGATTATGTCTCCTCAGTTTCATTACTGAATATTAGTTTGCTTCTTTTCTTCAAGGTTGGCTGACTGAGTGGTGAATTCTCAATTTCCTTTCCTTTTCCCCTTTCAACAAAACCTCCTCCTTTTACCCCTGAACTATGAAATGTTGATTTCTCAGTAGATAAGGGAGTATCTCCTTTAGGGTCGAGGGAAATGTTTGTTGAAATCAAGAAGAAATTCCAGTCCCTGTTTAACTTTCCAAGATCCTCAACCACCAACATATTTATCAAGGAAAAATGGAATAGGCTACACTCTGGTTGGTACGCTTTGGCTTGGACACTCTATGCCATTCTTCCCAGGCTTCTACATATGAAGAAACTTAAGTTTAAAGGACTTCTCCTTGTGAAATGCATCAAGAGCCTAATGTGGTATTGATGTACCTTGTCAAATCAACCCTCACAAGTAAAGTAATTCTGGATTATCCTCAGAAGTTTCTGAAAAGGTTCCAAAAGATATTCACTAGGAATGTTGGCTCCAATCTTCCGATTTCTGTATTCAGGTTTGAGAAAATCAATATAACGTGAAGTATCTAATGGCATAACTTTAAACAATTTTTCTCCCTACATGGGAATCTCCGCTACAGCTGATATGGTTTCCTCTGACACTTGACAAGTGATCCCTGAAACAGTTTCACTAACACCATTAAAGTTAAGAGAAAACTACTTGGTTAGTTGTGCATTATACCCTTGAACCTTTTCACAGAATATTATGCATCCGACTTGTTCAAAGGACACTCTAATCGTCGGGTATGTGTTTACTAACTTTAAATTATGTGGCTCAAACCTCGTGACTTTCCCGCTTCTTGCATTCTTTCTTTTTCGTTAAGGATTTGTCATGATGTTGATATATGCCAACTACAGGTGTGCAGCAATAGATTGTAATAGCCTCTGCGCAGTGAAAAAGGGAACAATAACCTCTGACAACAAATGAGAGCAATAACCTCTACGCAACGAATGAGAATAGTGACTTTTGCACGATATACAGAAAAATGTAGCAACAAGAAAATCTGTGCATCAAACAAATTAGCGGCAGGAAATTCAGTGCAACAGAAAACTCGACGCAACAGTAAACAACAACGAAAAACTTCGGCTCAGAGATAAACAACAATGGAAAACTCCTACGCAGCGAAAAACCCGATGCAATGATAAACAACAACGAAAAACTTGGCACAAGAGTAAAACTCGGCGCAACGATAAACAACAATGGAAAACTTGGCGCAAGAGTAGGTAGTAAGAATTTAGCTCAAAAGAAAGAAAATTGATTGTGTGAAAAAAAAACTCATTCCAGAAGCTAATTTGCAATGGGCTCCAAGAAAATATCTTGAACAATGATTGAAAGCAATGGAARATACGCAGCAAAAACAGAGTGGCAAATTTACGTAGCGACTGGMAGCACACAATATTTATGTAGCAAAGGGCTTCAGAGCTTATTGGAAAGGATATGGACTATGTACAAGTCTTGAAGGTGATGGAGAAAAATGAAAGGTGGCTAATATTTATGCTCAAATGGATAAGGAACGAAATTATGAAAATGGACGGAATATCCATAGCGACAAGATTTTTTWARGAAAGTTAAAGATTTGCGCAACGGGAACACCTTTGAAGTTTGAAATGGTACAAATAATATCTTTTGACATGACATTCATCCTAACCACTTGATTCGACCTTGGTACATAATTTCCCACTTTTCAACATGGCTCGAGACTTAGGAAAGTAGACCTTTACAACTTAAACATGATGAACCTTACACTCTTGAATTTATTTCCTTTGTGGTAGTGTTTTATGAAAAAGACAATACACCCTTTAAACCAACTTATGAATAAACCCCTTACCTGATATTTCAAGCCATTCTTTATGTGGTCACTGACCTCACAAACTTTGACACACTAATTATGAATCATCTAGGAAAGTCTTGATTTTTCCCATGATCATGTCATGAATTTGAAATTGTTTTGGACAAACCTCTAACTCTAGCTACAAAAATCATGGTGCTAATAGTTACCACCAAGCTCCAGCTCGGTGAACCTGATGAGCTAGAGGAAGGTGAGTGCCTCTTTCATTCACAGATTTGGGTAAAAGGCACTCTGTTGCACTTCATCATTGATAGTAGTAGCCAGAAGAACCTCCTTTTAATAGAGATCATCAAGCAACTAGCTCTGTCGACAATGCCACACCCACAACCCTACACCATCGGATGGCTCCGTCAAGGAAGCAATCTTCGCGTCAGCCAACAGTGTCGCCTGTTGTGTGCCATCAATCCATTCAAAGATGAGGTATTGTGTGGTGTTTCTCCTCTTGAATTTTGTGATTTTCTTTTGGTCCAACCTTATTTATGGAAACATCAAGTTGTATATGAGTCCAGGCCTCGCAGTGTTATTATTACTTTGAACAGGAAATTGTATAGGATACCTGAGGTAGTCCCACCTAGTTTTATTTCCTTGATCTCTACCAAGCAATGTAGGAAGGTCATTTCTCAGACTGGGGAGTTTTTCTTCTTCATGATTTGCTCTCAGAGTGAGCGAAAGGTTGCATCCACATCCATGGCCTCTGTGATCGACCTCTCCACGTAGCATAATCAAGTGGATAAGGCCATGGAAGAGTACAAAGACATCTTCTCATCACCTATTTGGGTACCTCTGCATTGCCAGGTCAAGCATCTCATTGATTTGAACCCCAACGCACCGCTACCAATGGGCCAGTTTATCGTCGCTTTGTGCTAGAAAATGAGGAGATCAAGCATCAAATCCAAGAACTGCTCCACAAGGGGCACATCTGACCCAACTCATCACCTTGTGGAAGCCCAATCGTGCTAGTGCAGAAGAAAGATGGGACTTGGCGACTCTGCATTAATTATCAAGCCCTAAATAAAATCACAATCAAGAACCGATACCCGATTCCCCGAATCGACGATCTCCTTGATTAGCTCAAGGGGTCCTAATACTTCAGTAATATTGATCTCAAATCCAGCTACCATCAAGTCCCAATAGAATCGTCAGGTGTATGGAAAACTACCTTCAAGTCAAAAGAAAGTGTTTTTGAATGTATGGTCATGCCCTTTTTTTGATAAAATCCCCAACAACTTTCATAAGGATGATGGACAATATCTTACGTCCTTTCACTAATTATTTTGTGGTGGTGTATCTGGATGACATCCTCATCTACAACAAGACTTGGGCATAACACTTGCATCATATTTAGTAGGTTCTGCACACTCTGCGGCAACACACACTATATTCCAACTTGGAAAAATAATCCTTTGGCATGGACAAGATCCAATACCTAGGATACATTGTTGATGTGCATGGTGTGCATGTTGATCTAGCCAAGATCCAAGTCATTCATGACTGTCCATCCCCAACCATGCTCACTGAGCAACAGAGCTTCTTAGGCCTTGCCAATTTCTAATGAAGGTTTGTGTTGGCATTCTCCCATATTGCATGGGACCTCAGCCAAATAACTAGAGGTGGTGGTAAGGAAAAATTTGTGTGGGGCATGTCCCAACAAAAAGTGTTCGATGATCTGAAGAAATTCTTGTTCTACACCCCAGTGATTTCATTACCTGACCTACAACAACCCTTTGAGATCGAGACAGATGCTTCAGACTATGTTGTGGGCACAGTCATCACTCAGCACGACCACCCTATGGCCTATCATAGAGAGACACTATCAAATGTCGTCTGTAAGTACCCTACTTACAACAAATAAATGTACTCCATTGTGCAAGTTTGTCGCCAGTGGAGGCATTACATTCTCAGGAAGGAGACACTCATCCACACTAATCATAAGTCATTGCAGTTCATGCAGACACAAGGAAAATTGCAGAATGACCGCCATCAGAAGTGGTCCACATATTTGTAGCAGTTCCACCTCAACATCAAGTATAAAACATGAAGTACCAACTGAGTCCATGATTTCCTTAGTCGACCTCCAGTCGTGACACTCACCACAATGCTCGATTCTTGTGGCCACGAGATCTCTGGATGGCCCCACCTCTATGAGACAGATCCTAAATTCTCCAACACCTACCATATTTTGGGTGCAAACATAATTGTCACCAATTTTCATCTTCAGGACGAGTTGTTGTACCATCTGGGCCATCTATGCGTTCCATCAAGCGAGTGAGTGAAGCTGATTTGGGAATCCCACTACAACCGGGTGGCAAGACACTTCGGTGTGTAAAAGGCAATGGCAGTGTTGCAACAACATTTCTACTGGTCAAAACTCCAATAGTATGGCAGCAAGTATATTCGATCCTGCACTGCCTACACTATTTCCAAACCGGCCATTAAGAAACAAGGCATGTACAATCCTCTGCCTACTCCTAACAGGCTCTGGGAATCCATCTCTATGGACTACATGTCGGGCCTTTCATCCACCAAGAGGGGAAATGACTGTGTTTTTGTGGTTGTTGATTGTTTTTCCAAGATGGATATTCTAACCACCTGCAAGAAGAGCATCACAATGGAGGTCATTGCCAAGCTCTTCTTTGAACGAGTGTGGGTAAAATTTTGGAGCCCACAAACCATTATCTCAAATTGAGACAATCGGTTCCTCAACACATTTTGGTCGAGGCTTTGGTCATTGCTGGACACCAATCTCACCAATTCCACTGCCTTCCACCCCCAAACGGATGGCCAAAACTAGGTCATCAATCGAATGATCGTGCACATCCTGCGCATGTACAATTCCAAGCACCCTCACACCTAGGATGAGATTCTTCCCTATGTTCGGCACAAATAAAATAGATCCATACATAGCTCAACCAGCCATAACCCGTTCCAGGTGGGGTTTGGATTTCAACCGTTGGGTCCCATGGATGTTGCACTAGCCCTTGCGGCCACCCAGGAAGACTCGTCGCATGCTCCAATTGGAGCTGACAAAGACACCCAGTTGATTGAGCAGATTCAACACATCCACTAGCAGGTTTAGGATATTTTACATAAGTCCAATGCTAAGTACAAGCAACGCCATGATCAACATAAGGTGCCACACCAATTTCAGGTGGGAGACAAAGTTTGGTTTCACTTTCAAAAAGAACACCTTACAAGGACTCATCAAAAGCTTAATCCACTCCGTTATGGACCCTACACCATCACCAAGGTTGTGGGTGACAATGCTTTTGAGTTCAACCTTCCCCCATTCCTTGGCTTGCACCTAGTATTCAATGTGGACCTCCTTCGGCCTTATTTTCCACCATTATTGGACACCTCAGAGATATCAAAAAAATTGACAACAACATAGATCAACCCTGAATGCATGGAACATGAATCCATTGATCATAATGTCAAAACACAGTTCAAGGGAATTCACCAGCAGAAGATCCAGATTTATCAGGTTGTCAAAGTAGGGAAACTCCTGCACCAAGGCAAGTAGCTCACCCGGGAACAAATTCAACAGTAATTTCCTCATCTGATGGGGGAACTCAATGCAATGGAGACCATTGCTTCCTAATGGGGGAACTCAATGCAATGGAGACCATTGCTTCCTAATGGGGGAGGATTGATCCAAGAGGATATTGGTGTCCACCCACTTTGTCCAACTAGCTCAAAACAATGTTTTTGGCAACTTACTATTTTAGCAGTTTTTTGGTTCCTGAACTTCTGGGGTCATTTTGATGGCATAAACGACATTTTTTCACTATCAGGCACCTCAATGATAGACAACGGCTTTTATTTGTCCTCCTAAATGAATCTCCTCTTCAATACCTTTCCAACGAGCTATTTTTCACCCTAAACGGAGATCATATGCAAAAGTTACGACCCTAGGAAGTTAATGTATTAACATACCCCAACGGAGCCCACGTGACTTTTGGCGCTTCATCTCCTAGGGTTAGGTTTTTGGATGTCTAGGGTTTTTGCATTCATTTTTATTGTAAAAATGCCTTCAGATCCTCATTGTACTCATCTTCTTACGAATGAGCATAGTCGTCACATCTCTTCTCAGAGATAAGCTGCCAACATTCTAGCAAGCTTGTTTTTAGTCTGCATTTTACAGTTTTCATCATGTTTCTTATTTAATATAATCCAAGTTTTACTGTATCTCTATTATTTTTCATTAGGTCTCTGTGTTAATATCATAAGTCTATGGTTTCATTTTATTCCGCTCATAAATCCGGATCACTTTTAGAGAGTATCATTGCACTTATCGATTCTTCTAACAATCGGTTATTAATATATACACTTGTTGGATTATTGTTTTTAACAGTCGGTTGTTAATGTACAATACCCATTGGCTTCTTTGTTAATTATCATTTTAACAGTTAGTTGTTAATATACAATACGCATTGGATTTTTTGTTAATTCTCATTTTAACAGTCGGTTGTTAATGTACAATACACAGTTCCT
>JASDQU011442341.1:7306-23455 GCA_032191745.1 Picea mariana | reverse complement strand
TCGTGTTCCAGCTTCGTGTTCCAGCAGTCGTGTTCCATCTTCGTGTTCCAGCAGTCGTGTTCCAGCTTTGTGTTCCAGCAGTCGTGTTCCAGCTTCGTGTTCCAGCATTCGTGTTCGTCTTCTTGTGTTCCAGCACTTGTGCGTGCTCCATAAACAATCGATTGTCGTCAATGACAACCTTGACCATCTGCGTCATCTCTGCTATAGCCATATCTCCAACATTAGGTGCTCGCCTTTGTTACGTGTCTTCCATAGGTTGCGATGGAGATCATTTGAGTACTTAGTAAATTCTAGTATGGTCATCATATTGGTGATCTCACTGATATGTATGCTATCACATAGATCCACTTTGTATTGGTCTCTGGCTATGTTTTATTTAATATCGTCTCTGTAATATCCCTCGAATCACTTTCCTTTGGATCACATAGTCTCTGTAACAGCCCCCGACCCACTTGACTTGCCCCTGGAAAAACCAGCAACACAACAAAAGCAATTGCACCTTTCACAAAGAAACCTCTATCAAACAACAACCAGACAAACTTTCAAACAACAACACAACATCAAAACATAACACCTTCTCTCCATGTTCACCTTTGACTATTTTCGGCCTACATAGTCTTTGAAACAACCCCCACCCGACTTGAATTGCTTCTGGAAAAACCAGCAACACAATAGAGCTAATCGCACTATGCACAAAGCAAAATCTATCAAACAACAACTATGCAAACCAATTTCAAAATACATATATTAATGCAACGACCAACAGACTATAAGTAAGATACTTGATGCACGGGACTCCTTACTCACCTTGCCTTCCTCGCTTATAGAACAATGTAGCGTTAAAAAAGAATTCAATTAAAGCTCATTGTAATCCGTGAAATCTATCGCAAAGAATGATGTCAAGCAGTACATATAAATAATTCCATATTTTGTATAGTAAATATATATGCATCTTGTCTAGCCCACCACTTTAAATGCAACCAACTGCCAGCTGACATCGTAGCAAGCTTCGTAAATCATCGTGTTCTCCAAACCATCCGTCAAACCTACATAATTAAATTTTCAATTCAATTCGCGTCGTTGGCTCAACAATAAGATGTTGTTTTGAACAACCAATCAGAACACACAAAAAAAAATTAGATTGCTCCCAACAAAGTTTAACTTTGGAAAACAACAACGAATTTTTGGTCAACGCAAAAAGAAAAACGTAGTCAACACAAAAAAACAATTGCTATAAAGACTAGACTAATAAAAATAATAATAATACAACTGAAGATAAAGAATATATTATTAATTAAAAGAATGCAAATGATAAAACAATGTCGTAGTCTAATTGTTCTACATTTTCACCATTTTTAGAAGATATTTTTTGTTTAATTTTGCTTGAAATCAACTAAATAGCGATAAAGATAAAGGAGAAGAATAAACTAAGGGAGAACCAAAAAAAATATAATAGATTTAATTTTTTTAATTTATTTTGGTATTTCCGTCCCTTCTTGTTTTTAGTTATATGCCATTATCATAAATTTATTTTCTTTCTTAGTTTCCTTTTTTATTTTTATTTTTATCACTTTTTAAGTAGAATTTAACTATGTGTTTTCTTTTAATTAATAAAAAAAATTTCATGGTTCACTATATTATTACTTTAGTATTATTATTTTGGTTTAGTTAATCTTTATTATTTTAGTTTATTTTATAATTAATTGTGTTAATTAATTTTGACATCTTTTAATTTTTTAATGTTAATTTTTTCCATCAATTTTATACTATTTTAATGAATGACATTCTCTTTTTAATACCATTCTTTAAAATTTGTTTTTATTTGTAATAAGTAAAATTTAAAATAATTTATTTTAAAAACTCGTGCATTAGATCAAATCTAAACAATTTTTTTTTAACCAATATACATCTACAGTTTTGAATAGGAATAATATTTCTCTCCATTTTGAAGGAGATATTATATTTCTAAAATTATATCTATGTGGTTTTGAGCACTTGAGTGCGTGTTCCTAAATTAGTTATGGCTTCTTGTTGAACACCTGGACATTGAAATCAGGTGAGTCAATTTTTATTTCTATTCAATTTTAATTTAAAATATATTTATCATCTAGTAACTTGTGAAAATTAAAGTGATTTAAATATATTTTATTTTTTTATTTATATTTTTAAGTTTATTAAGTAAAATTTGATTTGAGAGATAATAATTAATATCATTATTATCAATTAAAATATTATTTTCCATTTTTAAAGTCAATCCAAAATAATAATAATAATTTTTTTCTTTTCAATATGAGCACTCCACCACCTATTCCAAAAACTCAACCTAACAAGGGGAGGCCTCCCAAAATCACCCTAGAGATCCTTTACGATTATATGGAATCATTAGAAAAAGGAGAGAAGAGAGAGATGCCAAAAGTCAAATAGAGTTAGAATCATTAGGAAAAAGGAGTGAAGAAAGAGACGTAAAACTCCAAATAGGGCTAGAGGCAATGCTTGATAAAAAAATTAGACTCTTCAAAGATACCATTCAAACTCAAATAGAGGATAGATTCTTAGGGTTCAAGAGTGAATTGCGGACAATGAAGGATATGATTCAAGAAATGGAAAAACATAAACAATCAACCCAAGAAGGAGAGCTTGAAAAAAATTGCAACTTGAGAGATATGATTAAAGAGATAGAAGAAAAACTAACCAACAATTTGACCCTTAGTAATTTGGAAAACAAATTGGATATCAAACCCATCAAAGAGGAAATGAATAAGCTAATTGAACTGGACCATGAGCGTAATAAAAGATCCTTGAACCTCATAATTTTTGGTATAAAAGAACAACAAGAGGAGGATACGCTAGCAATAGTAAAAGAAGAATTAAATAATAAATCACAAATTGATACACTTACCTCATAGAAGCAAAGCGGCTACGGAAAATAATTGATCACAAAGATAGGTTGATATGTGTCAAAGTAAGTTGTAATGACCATAAATATAGCATACTCAGTAAATCTCCAAGCTTAAAAGGGTCAAGAATATTTATAAATGAAGGCCTCATTCCCGAAGACGAAGTTCAGTTAAGGAAGGAAGTTCAAAAGGTAAAAGAAGCTAGGAAAGAAGGAAAATGAGAAATAATTAGAAATCAAAAAGCTATTGTTGGGGATAGAGACCAGAAGGATAATAGCGCAAAGGTCCTATGATAAGTTGGATCCCGAGTTATATTGATATTATTTGTCTAGTTGAAACTTGGGAGCATGAGGAGTCTAGGGTCCCTAACATAGAAGGATTTGTCTTGTGGTGGGCATGGAACAAAAAGTTCCATCGTAGAGGGATAGGAGGCATAGCTTGTTATATTAGAAAGAACATTTCTCCTCACATTCAACTTCATAAGATCGACCCTCTCAATCAATACATTTGGATAGAAATTTCAGACACCAGTGCTAAGAAGATGTATATAGCAATTTTCTATTTTGCACCTATTAATTATACTTTTTATAAGAAAAACAATCTAGATAGAAATTGTCCCTATAATAATTTAGAACAAGTTATTTATAGTTTGAAAAATTAAGGTAATATCCTCCTGCTAGGAGACTTTAATGTTAGGACTACAACTAAACAAGCTTCTCTTTTAAATATGGATTCCAACCACAATCCTTTATGGGTAGATGAGGACCTTGTTTTATCTAATAGCTACAAAAGAAGATTTGAAGACCTAATTGAGAATTTTTTTGGTACTTAGTTGATCAAGCTCTGCAGCTCTCAAGACCTAATAATTTACAATGGAGTAATGAAGTGGCCAAACTCAAACCAGATGACTTGTATTCATGGGCTAGGTAGTAGTGTCATAGATTATGTGATGCAGACCCCCCTTGCTCTCCTCGGGGCTGCGCGACTTCCTGGTCTAGGATCTTCAATTATGAACCGAATCGGCTCTCTAAGACCGTAATGGTCTCATTTGCGAATTAACACAGGCCCCTTCAGTCCTCTAGCACAGGTTCTATGGAACCTGCAACCTCTTTCCACAATTGTTGAACTCTCAGGTTTTAGGTACTAGCTCTTTTCTCGTTAGCCCCTTGTCGCATGTGACCTCGAGCTAGGTCTTTGTGTAAACGCACGATTGCGGGTGTGCCCAAGAGTGGTTTGGGATCAATCGCTTTTCTCCTTGCAATTTACCTCCAGTTTCCACGTACCTCTTCACCAATACTGTGGTTTCGATTGTGGCCTGCCCTCAAAATTTTAACGTCCGGGCACTTTTTGGCCCTGCAATCAAGCGTGATCGTCAATCTTACAATCTTGACGGTGCTTCTAGACTGACGGCTGAGATCTGTCTCTTCCAAACCAATGATTCAAATTTAATCCTTCCGAATTGGACGATTGATTTTTACTTCAGGTCTTTACCTGGAGTCCACGGATTTATGCCACTTGTCCTTTGGATTAGACGATTGACGTTTACTTCGGGTCTTTACCCGGGATCCATAGATTCGCGTCACCTGTTATTCAAATCTGACGATTCAGATCTACTTCAGACGATTTGATGCTTAAGATTTACTTCGGATGATCGGACGGTCCCAAATTACTTTGGGACTTCGGAACTTTGACAAGTTCCCTCTCTTGTGTGTGCAAAATGTTAAGGCTCACGCACTTTGATTTGATCGAACGACTATTGGTCTTTTGAATCGATGATCCAACGACCACTGTCGCTCTCCCTCTTGAGCTTTTGACTTCCTCTGACTTAGAAGATTTTCTAAGTATCCAAAGGCCTCGACCTTTGTTCCTCCTACGAGTCCCTCTATTGGGTCTATTCTTCACTTATGAAAAGCACTATCCCTTCTGAGCTTGATCCTTGAAGGATTTCAATTTTTGACGCACTCCCTACGTTTCTGGGATTTAGTCAAACTCAGATCCGAAGGATTTCTTGAAAAGAAATTCTTCTCTCCCTCCTGGCGTTCCTCTTTCTCGATGCACACCTTGTAGAGATCCTCTTACATAGTGTTCTATAACTCTGTCTCTCTCTGAACTCAACACATAGTTGTTCTTGTGCACTCCTTGCACATTTGCTAATGAAGATCAATGCTACCTCTCTCAAGCTTCTCTAAGGTTAATTCACCTCTGTCAATGCACTCCTTGCAGACTATGTGAACTCCTTTCACTCGAAAACTCAAAGAAGAGAAGCAATTGAAACTTATTCAATTCTTCACTAGTTCATACATTCAAAACATGAACGACATATAAAAGCATAACAATGAATGCAAATACATAAACACATAGAAATTTCATATGCAGGAAAAACTTTTTTCTTTCTATTAAGATGAATGTCTAATTACAATATGTGTAGGTTGGACTGTAATATAGTATCAGCTCTCTCAAAACAAACTATTCTACTTCCTATTCAATGACAATACTCCTCCAACAACCTCATTTGGGCATGCCATACATCTACATATACAAGAAGGTTCCTAGGGTTCCCTCCGACTACCTCTCCTATCGAAGTAATAGCTAACAACTACTCAAGCTTCGTTACATTCAAGAATAAGAGTGAAAATCCCAGACCTCTCATGATCATTAAGTTTCTGAGCGTTTTTCTCTTCTTCAATGATCCGTTCAAAATGGATCTACAGAATAAACGTCGGCTTTTAGATTTCGATTAATTTAAAAAGGCGCGTTATGGCGTTGAGTTGTCCCTCCACGTGGGCTTTGCTAACAATGGTCTTGCATCATACTCCACTGCTGGGAAAAACATGAGCTCATGCTCATGGATCCCTCTGTCATGTTCTTGAGATTCTCCAAGGTCCCATACTTTCTCTTGGAGCTGTTCATCTGTTGCTTTTCCTTGCTGCTTCTTTTTCCCTGCTGCTCGTGCAGGTTTTCTTCTGTCCCATACTTCTCTGATGACTACTTCTTGTGTTGCTTCCATCATTAATCTCTTTATCTCCTCTATTTCTTTGTCTAGTTGGTCTACTAGCTAGTTTCCCCCCTGCAGTATGCTCTGTTGCCTATTCTCTCCATCAATTTCCAACTTGACTTGTTGGATAAGATGGTTTTGCATTTTTACCCTTCTCTCCAGGGCCTTCAACTCTTCACACAGATCAACAAGATCCATGTTATATGTTGTTTCCTCCTTTGTTGTAGGTTCACATTCTAAAGTTATCTCTTACTCAGCTTCCTGACTGAAAAATTTGAGCCATTCCTCTTAATTCTCTTCTCCCCCTGTTGTATATCCTTACTCTACAGTTACCTTATGTGTTGGCATGTTTTATAGGAAAGAGTGTGCTTGTCATTGATGGCAAGAACAGAAGGCAGAGCAGAAGGAAGCGTAATCTCACGAGGAGGAGTGAACAATATGCAGAGATCAAAGCTCATAAGGGAAAATGTTGTACATAAGTGAATGAAGATCAAAGCTCGGAAGGAAGAGCGCATTGCAGAAGTGTCGTCGGTATTGATGGAAATATTGAGAAGTCGACCAATGCACAAGAAAAGGTGAGAAGCCTCAGCAGTCGTTCGATCAAGAAATTGACGGTGTTGATCATATCATATAAAGAATGTTGGTCATATGAGTAACCTTTGGCTTGAGGATCGTTGGAGGATTGTGATCGTTGGACCTGCAATCCAGATCAACGGTAGGGATGAATTGTGGGGAGTGAAATAACAATTAAACAACTCACTAGTTATAATCCCACAATTGGTCTAGATCATCAGATCTCATAGACTCGAATATCAAGGACTGTGGTTGATCCAACAAACGATCATTTTAAGTCATATCAAGTCATGACCATCGGATGCGCAATCGCCAGATCAATGGTAGGGATAGATTGTGGAGAATTAAACGACTCGCTAGTTCCAATTCCACAATTGGTCTAGATCATCAGATCTCATAGACTCAAATATCGATGACTGTGGTTGATCCAACAAGCGATCAAATTAAGTTGGATTGATTTGTGACTGTCGGATTCACAATCGCCAGATCAACGACAGGGATAAATTGCGGAGATCAAAAGGAGAATTAAAGATCGTGTTATTTCCAATCCCGCAATTACTCAGAACCGTAAGATCTTATAGCCTCGAAGATAAACGAGTTTGGTTGACTCACAAATGATGCACAACTTCAAATTGTAGAGTTTTGGTGACGAGTTAAATCACTCCCAGGTTATGGTTCCGCAATCATCCTTGATCGTTGATCTGCTTCGAGTGTCTTCACGACCATTGGATCACATTTTAGTGGAAGGACATGATAAGGTAAAAGGGATGAGAGTTCAATTATTCAAATACCCGTCAGTCGTTGGATCATTTCAAGTGGAAGGAAAGGATAAGCTATAAAAGTTGCACCGTAGATAGATCGAGCCATCGATCTAAGAACATGATCGATGAACATCATTCACTTTAGATCTAAAGATGTGAGGAGGTTACACTCCAGAAAGTTTGAGATTTGAAATTCCCGAAATGCGAATTTTCGTCAATCGTTGGATTGTTCTAAGTGGAAGGACAGGATAAGCTAGAAGAGTTGCATTGCAAACAGATCGAGCCATGGATTTAGGATCATGATCGACTAACAACATTTAGTTCGGGTATAAATATGCAAGGAGGTTAAGCTCCGGAAAAATCTCACTTCAGATTTTTCAGTTTGAGATTTGAAAAACCCGAACCCAGAGAGCCTGAAATCTAAAATGAACAAGGACCATCGGATCTTGAGAGCATACGATGACCGTTAGATCAGGGAGATCTATGTCAGCAAATTACGCCATCAAACCCCATCCACAAGTACATGTGGCAGACCACGTAGACAAAGGAGATGTGGCAGACCACGTCAGCAAAGGACATATGTGGCAGACCACATCAGCAAGGATACGAGTCGTCTGATCTAAAAGATTACTTCAGGTGTATTCTCATCCGTCGATCTAATCCAGTGGAAGGATAGTGTAAGTATAATAGCTGAAGACCCGGAGTAAAAGGTGGCCATCCATCTCAATGGTTGATTAATTCCTGGTCGTCATATTAAGCCTTGTAAGAATGAAATCTAACGATTGATCTGTTTCCGCGAAATAAACGTAAACCGTCCGATCTATTTAGGAAATCTGATTTGGAAGTTTTGAAAGGTTTCAAACCCAAAAGTTATGAAGGGTGAAATTCTGAAGTTATCACAGTCGTCCATTTCAGGAGATTGAATCATGATTGTTGAATTGATAAGCGCTTGTTAAGCCTAGGCGTATGGTCACTGCCAGTGGTCATGTGAAGGAAGGGGCCTAGAAGCCAAAGAAGCCATAATTGACTGGCAGTAACTGATAGAGGAGATGAAGAGTTTCTACAGCTAGAGAAGCCAAATAACCTTTGGATAACTTCCACTTATTATGAACAGATACAACATAACCGCTAGAGAAGACGAAGAGTTGCCATGATGATCATACAGAGGAATCAGCATGAGATAGACATGCAGAACAGAGAAGAGCGTGATTTTTCTCGTTAGCTATGCAGTTGTGAGGAGGAGATGTAGTGAACAAACTGAAGGGAAGAACAGTGGCACAGTGAAGAGCATGTGGAGGCATAGCGCATAGAGGGGACATGGCGCACAGAGCATAAAATTCAGAAGAACAGAAAGCGCAAGTAAAGCGAGCAGGAGGACACTGATGCAAGCAGAGCAGAGCAGTGTAGCGAAACAATGATGAGACTGGTAATCCATTGATAAACACTATATCATTGTAATAAATTTAAGTAAGAAAAGATTTATATTTCAGGGTGGTAGGGAGGTGCTAGGGAGGACTGTAGTCCTCAGAGTTTCAAGTGAGTGCTTGAACACAGGGAGTTGTAGCTTCCATCTGGTTGCAGCCAGAAAAAACTAGGGTGGTAGGGTGGTGCAAGGGAGAACTATTATTCTCTGTTATACAGGTTGGTATCTGTGTGACTGGCACAGTTGGTGCTGGAACAGTCATGGATTTGGTGCTTCTTTCTAGTGGGTGCTAGAGAAACTAGAGAGTTGGTGCTCTCAACAAGTTGCTTCTTGTAAAACAGAGGTGGTAGCCTCAAAAGGAGTTGGAGCTCATGAGAACTATAATGTACAAAAAATAAAGACTACTTATCATATCAAGAAGAAGAGGTTTTCTCCCTTTATGGGTTTCCTCAGGAATATTTGTCTCTGTTTATTTCATGTGTGTGATTGATGTTGAATACTCTATTTCTTATTTCCATGAATTATTGTGATCATCATTGAGTGTTTGGTAATGAGTTTAAAATGGGAATAATTGTTTAAGCATAGTAACAACTGATTCACCCCCCGCCCCACCTCTCAATTGTCCAACAATTGGTATCATAGTGTGTTACTTTTATTTAAAGGTAGATTAGTAAGCATAAACATGTCAAGTCATGAAGGAACTTCAACCAATAAGGCCCCCTTGTTCAATGGAACAAACTCTGCCTTCTAAAAAGTTATGAGAACCTACATAATGGATTTAGGTGCAGATGTCTGGGATGTGGTAGAGATTGGTTATGTAAAGGAAGTTGTACTAGATAATAAGGATGACAAGCTAGAATTCAACTTCAACGCTAAGGCTATGAATGATATTCTGAGTGGGCTTGCAGAAGTAGAATTTGTAAAAGCTATGCACATAGAATCTACCAAAGAAATGTGGGACAAACTTATTAGCAGTTATGAAGGTAATGAGAAGGTAAAGGATGCCAAGATTCAAACCTACAGAGTACAGTTTGAACAACTACAGATGAAAGAGGATGAAACTATTGGGAAGTACTTTCTGAGAGTTGAAGAACTAGTAAATGCAATGAAAGAACTTGGTGAAAAAATTGAGGAAGGCTCTTTAGTTCAGAAAATTTTGAGATCTCTGCCAAATAGGTTCAACCCAAAGGTCTTTGCTATAGAATAACTTAATGATCTAAAAGATTTGGCTTTTGATCAACTTCTATGAACATTGACTGCATATGAAATGAGGATAGGTAAAGATAAATCCACCACTATAGAAGCATCTTTTAAAGCAGATAAGAATGAGGAATCCGAGCCTGATGAAATTGAAGAAAAATTTGTGTGAAGACTAAAGAAAGGATCAAGCAAGTATCAAGGAAAGTTTCCCTTCAATTGTTTTAACTGTGAAAATATAGGTCACTTTGCATCTAAGTGTCCACACAAGAAGTAGGATCAGAATTCTGAAGGTGAAAAGAAGTACAAACCCAGGAGATTTGGTAAAAAGAAATTTTTGTGTAAACAATGATGACTCTTCAGAAGACAGAGATAGTGACTCTTCCTGTGAATATAAGGTTAATGACTTTATGCTTATGGCCAAAGAGGATTATGATAATAAAAACATAGGAAGTGATGTTAATGATGAAGAAGTTGTGGTTGATATGGAAGGTGAACTAAGCAGTGCTTTAGAAGAGATTGACAAAATTAGACTTAAGAAGAGAAAACAAAAATAGTTGTTGATGCAGTTTGAAAAGAATGGTAAAAAACATGTTGAATACTTTTCCCTGCTAAAAGTGGAGTTAGAAGAGGCAAAGAAAATAGAGGACATTCTGAAACAACAGTTATCAGAAAAGAAGGCAAGATGTGAAGCTTGGAAGAAGAGGTAGTAAAAACCATAAAAGAGATGGAGAAGTTTAGAAAGCTGAAGCATCTGAGAAATTTAAAATATTTAAGGCTTTAACTGAGACTCAAACAGGCAATAGATCAAAGGTTGTAAGATCAAACAAAGGAGGAGAATTTATGTCAAGTGATTTCAAGGAATTCTGTGATAAACATGGGATCAAAAGAGAATACACAATCCCAGGAACTCCACATCAAAATGGAGTAGTTGAGAGGAAAAACAGAACAATTCAACAAATGGACAGGTCAATGATGAATGAGAAGAACATTGGTCAAACCTACTGGGTAGAACAAATACACACAACAATCCATATTCTTAACAAAGCTCACCTCGATCACACAGTGACAAGACACCTTATGAACTCTGGCATGGAAGACCTGCTTCAATCAAACACTTCAAAGTCCTTGGGAGTAAGTGATACATAAAGAATAATAATGAAAACATTGGCAAGTATGATGACAGGGATGATGAAAGCATCTTCTTGGGGTATGCTACAAATAGTAAAAGATACATATGCTATAATAAGAGGCTGCATAAATTGGTTGATTGTATTGACATAAAAGTTGATGAAGGAATCTCAGTAAGAGAGGTGAGCAATATTGAATCAACAACAGAGGATATAGTTGAAGTTGAAGATGAACAAGTCCAAGAATCAGAAAAAGCAGACTCTGAGTCAGATGAAGACGCAAATACTCAGGCAGATTCAAATCAGCAAACAACATCAAATCCTTCCTCCAGAATTACTCAAAAGAATCATCTTGCAAGTTAGATAATTGGTGAGAAAGAAAAAGGTGTACAAACCAGGAGAAGGATAATCAAAGACACCGAGCAATCACATATAGCCTTCATATCCATGGTGGAACCCAAGAACTTCAATGAAACCAGTGAAGATGTAAATTGGTTAAAATCAATGAATGAGGAACTGGATCAGATTGAGAAGAACAATACTTGGGAGCTTGTTCCTAGACCTGCAGATAAGAATGTGATTGGATCCAAATGGGTGTTTAAGAATAAAATGAATGAACAAGGACGAATTGTTAAGAATAAATCCAGATTGGTTTGTAAGGGGTATGCACAAGTTGAAGGACAAGATTTTGATGAAACTTTTTCACCAGTGGCAAGATTGGAAGCCATCAGAATGGTTCTGGTCTATGCATGTCATAAGAACTTTAAAGTATATCAGATGGATGTTAAGTTAGATTTTCTTAATGGAGACCTAGAAGAAGAAGTATACATGGAGCAACCTGAAGGATTTTCACTAACAGATAATCCTAACTATGTCTATAAGTTGAAAAAGGCATTATATGGATTGAAACAGGCACCACGAGCCTGGTATCATATAGACTGGACAAATTTCTACAAGACAAAGGGTTCAAGAAAGGTATTGTTGACAGTAATCTATATATAAATTCTGAAGGTGATGATTTATTACTTGTTGTGGTTTATGTAGATGACATTATCTTTGGATGCACTAATGACCTTTCATTTCAGTGGTTTGTCAATTCAATGCAGACTGAGTTTGAGATGTCCATGATAGGAGAACTATCATATTTTCTTGGTTTTTGAATCAATCAAAGTTCTACAGGGATATTTATCTCTCAAGAACAGTATTTGAAAGAGATGTTAAAGAGGTTTCATATGGAATATTCCTCTCCTGTTAGTACACCTATGGTGGTTGGTTGCAAGCTCAGTAAAGATGATATTCCACCTAATGTTAATCAAAGAACATATCGATCAATGATAGGCAGTCTTTTGTACATCACAACATCTCGTCCTGATATAATGCAAGTTGTTAGAATGGTAGGTTGTTATCAGTATGCCCCTAAACAAAGTCATTTAGCAATTGTCAAGAGGATATTCAAATATTTGAAGGGTACAATGACTTATGGTCTTTGGTATCCTAGAACTCAGAACTTACAATTAACTACATATTCAGAAAGAGCAAACTGTTTGGATGACAGAAAGAGCACCAGTGGAGGTGCATTCCTTTTAGGTGATTCGTTAGTAGCATGGATTAGTAAGAAGTAGGTATCTATTTCATTATCAACTACAGAGGCAGAGTACA
Source organism: Picea mariana (assembly GCA_032191745.1). Taxonomy (NCBI): domain Eukaryota; kingdom Viridiplantae; phylum Streptophyta; class Pinopsida; order Pinales; family Pinaceae; genus Picea; species Picea mariana. The sequence continues at coordinate 10,820 of JASDQU011442341.1, read as the reverse complement.
TTCCTGTTGCTACTTGTTGCACTCAGATTTTATTGATGATACAAACTCTTGCAGATTTGAAGGTAACTTATATTGATCCAATTCCACTTCACTGTGATAACACCAGTGCCATTAGTGTCTCGAAGAATCCTGTTCTCCATTAAAATACGAATCATATCCCAATAAAGTATCATTTTCTCAAAGATCAGGTTACAAACAAAGTTGTTCAGTTGAATTATATACCTTCCACAGAACAAATTGCAGACATCTTTACTAAACCCCTAGCCAAGACACCTTTTGAATATCTTCGTCAGACGCTGGGTGTCATCCCTACTCTCACCTAAGTGATTCCATCCTGTCGGGGGGAGTATGTGTTGGTTGAATATATTATACCTCTGAAAAGTACTGCAACAACTCAGGGGGAGCATGTTTTCTTTGACATTGATGTCAAAGGGGGAGAAAAGGAGTGGTCTCGATGCTACAGTTGGAGGTCCAAGTAGTCTAGCACAACCTTTTAGGGTTTCCTTCAATGCCAAAGGGGGGTATTGTTGGCATGTTTTATAGGAAAGAGTGTGTTTGTCGTTGATGGCAAGAACATAAGGCAGAGCAAAAGGAAGCGTAAGCTCGGGAGGAGGAGTGAACAATATGAAAAGATCAAAGCTCAGAAGGGAAAACATTGTACAAAAGTGAATGAAGATCAAATCTCAGAAGGAAGAACACATTGCAGAAATGTCATCGGGATTGATGGAAATATTGAGAAGTCGACCAATGCACAAGAAAAGGTGAGAAGCCTTAGCAATTGTCTGATCAAGAAATTGACAGTGTTGATCGTCTCATATAACAGACGTTGGTCATATGAGTGACCGTGGGCTTGAGGATCATTGGAGGATCATGACCGTCGGACCTGCAAGCCATATCAACGGCAGGGATGAATTGTGGGGAGCAAAAGAAAAATTAAATAACTCACTAGTTCTAATCCCGCAATTGGTATAGATCGTTAGATCTCATAGACTTGAATATCAACAACTGTGGTTGATCCAACAAATGATCAGTTTAAGTCATATCAAGTTGTGACTGTCGGATGCACAATCGCCAGATCAACAACATGGATAGATTGCAGAGATCGAAAGGAGAATTAAATGACTCACTAGTTCCAATCTCGCAATTGGTCTAGATCGTCAGATCTCATAGACTCGGATATCGACGATTGTGGTTGATCTAACAAGTGATCAGATTAAGTCAGATTAAGTTGTGACCGTCGGATGTGCAATCGCCAAATCAACGGCAAGGATAGATTGCAGAGATCAAAAGGAGAATTAAATATCATATTATTTCCAATCCTGCAATTACTTAGGACCATTAGATCTTATAGCCTCGAAGATCGACAATTGTGGTTGACTCACCAACGGCGCACAACTTCAAATTGCAGAGTTTTGGTGACAAGTTAAATCACTCATAGGGTATGGTTTCACAATCATCCTTGATCATTGATCTTCTTCGAGTGTCTTCACGACTGTTGGATCACATTTTAGTGGAAGGATAGAATAAGGTAAAAGGGTTGAGAGTTTGATTATCTGAATACCCATCAACCGCCAGATAATTTCAAGTGGAAGGACAGGATAATCTAGAAAAGTTTCACCTTAAATAGATTGAGCCATCGATCTAAGAACATGATCGATGAACATCATTCACTTCGGATCTAAATATGTGAGGAGGTTACGCTCTGGAAAGTTTGAGATTTGAAATTCCCGAAATGTGAATTTTCGTCAGACGTTGGATCATTCTAAGTGGAAGGACAAGATAAGCTAGAAGAGATTTATCGTAGATAGATCAAACCATTGATTTTTCAGTTTGAGATTTGAAAAACTTGAAGCCCGGAGAGCAGGAAATCCGAAATGATTAAGGTCCATCAGATCTGGAGAACATACGATGACCGTTAGATCAGGGAAATCTACGTCAACAAACCTCGTTTGCAAGGACATGTGGCAGACCATGTCGGAAAAGGACATGTGGCGGACCACTTCAGCAAAGGACATATGTGGTAGACAACATCAGCATACCATGTCAACAAGGACACGAGTCATCTGATCTGAAAGATGACTTTGGGTGTATTCTCATCCGTCGATCTACTCCAGTGGAAGGATAGCGTAAGTATAATAGTCAAAGACTGGAGTAAAAGGTGGCTATCCATATCAAATATTGATTAAGTCATGGCTGTCAGATTAAGCCTTGTAAGAATCAAATCTGATGATTGATCCATTTCCGTGAAATAAACATAAACCGTTTGATCTGTTCGGGAAATCTGATTCGGAAGTTTTGAAAGGTTTCAAACCCAAAAGTTTTGAAGGGAGAAATGTTAAAGTTACGATGGTCGTCCATTTCAGGAGATTGAACCGTGATCGTTGAATTGATAAGCGCTCAAGCGCTCGTTAAGCCTAGGTGTATGCTCACTTCCAGTGGTCACGTAAAGGAAGGGGCTTAGAAGCCAAAGAATCCATAATTGACTAGCAGTAACTGACAGAGGAGACGAATATTTTCAACAGCCATAGAAGCCAAAGAACCTTTGGATAACTGTCACTGATGATGAACAGATACAACACAACCACAAAAGAAGATGAAAAGTTTCCATGATGATCATACAGAGGACTCAACGTGAGATAGACATGCAGAACAAACAGAGTGTGGTTTTGCTCGTTAGCTATGCAGTTGTGAGGAGGAGATGTAATGAAAAACCTGAAGGGAAGAACAGTGGCACAGTGAAGAGCATGTGAAGGCATAGCACATAGAGGGGACATGGTGTACAAAGCATAAAATGCAGAAGAACAAAAAGCGCAAGTAAAGCTAGCAGGAGGACACTGATGCAAGCAAATAAGAACAGTGTAGAAGAATAGTGATGAGACTGGTAAGCCATTAATAAACATTGTATCACTGTAATAAATTTAAGTAAGAAAAGATTTATATTTTAGGGTGGTAGGGAGGTGCTAGGGAGGATTGTTGTCCTTAGAGTTTAAAGTGGGTTCTTGAACACAGGGAGTTGTAGCTTCCATCTGGTTGCAGACAGAAAAACCAAGGTGGTAGGGTGGTGCAAGGGAGAACTATTGTTCTCTGTTATACAGGTTGGTGCCTATGTGATTGGAAGTTGATGCTTCCATCCAGTTGGTGCTGGAACAGTTAGGGAGTTGGTGCTTCCTTCTAGTGGGTGCTAGAGAAACCAAAGAGTTGGTGCTCTCAGCAAATTGTTTCTCGTAAAACAGAGGTGGTACCCTCAAAAGGAGTTAGAGCTCATAAGAATGATAATGTACAGAAAATAAAGACTACTTATCATATCAAGAAGAAGAGGTTTTATCCTTTTATGGGTTTCCTCGGGAATATCTGTCTCTGTGTATTTCATGTGTGTGATTGATGTTGAATACTCTATTGCTTACTTATGTGAATTATTGTGGTCATCATTGAGTGTTTGGTAATGAGTTTAAAATGGACATAATTTTTTAAGCACGGTAACAACTGATTCACCCCCCCCCCCTCTTAGTTGTCC
>JASDQU011442340.1:0-23370 GCA_032191745.1 Picea mariana | reverse complement strand
CTCTTCATAGTTCCTGTACATATCCTGCATATCTATTTCTTAGAAGATAATATGGTCAAAGAGAAACTATACCTATGGAAGAATAACAAGATAAGGATTACTATCACAATGACTACAAGTCAGGCAATACACATGAAAAGGATGAAGTACATCAAAAACCCCTAGTAACAATTCATGTGGAAGTTATTACATAAGTAGCAGCTGCAAGATAAGCCGAAATCAGAATCAATCTTGAAGAAACCTAGAAGAAGTAAAGACAGAAAGAAGTCAGCAATCAAGAGGAAATTGGAAAAAGACTTGTGACACTTTACAGAAAGCAATAAGGATGCAGACGGAAGCATGGACTCTGTTAGATGGAGGGAGCCGATTATATATTTCCAAAAGAAGAGCATGCATTCATGCATGAAGCAAGGATTAGGAGGGAGCTAATCCTGAATTATATGATCCATTGAAGATGATGAGGTATCTATCCATGGTAGCAACCATGAAAAGAAGCACGTGTTCAGTGTAACTTTAGAAGAAGTCTTCTTCGAAAAGAAGCCTTAAAGTATCCCTGGTTGTCCATCCACATCCATGGTCCTATGATGAAAGAAAGAAGTTGGAATCTTCAAGGCATGGAATCTATAGAAAACTCCATGGACCCAAGAGCTAAAGAGAAACATGAGGAAGAACATGAGGATTCCAAGAGAGAAAGAAAAGCCAAAACAACCAGTCATTGTATCGAGAATCACAAGATTACCAGCCTGATCTGAACTCACTAAAAGCAATCAAGCAAAGGAAATGAAAGTTGCAATGAAGAACAGTGTATGGAAGACTTATGAATGTAAGCATTGCGAGATCCAAAACTAGAGGTTCTCCCAGATGTAGGGAGAAGACTATGATGATTGCTTGTTCCAATAAACCAAACATACCTCTACATGAGCCATTATATTGTCTGCAATATCCATGGGTTGGAGTTTACATCAGATGAATGCAAAGACTGTTCTCTAGAATAATTGAACAAAGAGCGTATGTAGAGCAACCTCAAGGCTTTGAGGTATACCAGAAAGAGACCCTTGTATGCAGATGGAAGAAAACAACTTGGTGGAGAACCTCCAATGCACAGCAGAAGCGTGGTGAAAACTTTCTATAACAGAGATATTGTATCAGAATGGTTACTCAGAACTCCAGGATAATGGATTGTCAATCCATGACAAACTCTCATGATAGTAGAAGAAGTACCACTTGGATATGTTCCAGTTTGACCCTTGCCATGATGTTGTGAACTAGCAGGAAACAAAAGAGATGAATCCAACTATGATATACTATAATGATCAGAGCTATATGAAGCCTTCAAAGAAAACCAGTGTTCCAGAAAAANATTGAGATCAAGCATTACATTCTCCGTGATGAGGTCCAGAAAGCAGAAGTGGTTCTCCAATATATCTCCACAGATGAGCAGATAAGCAGATATTTTGGTAAAGCCTCTATCCAAGATGAAAGAGTTTGCATACTCAAGAAACAAGTTGGAGCTCATGGAGACGACTTCCTTATTAAAAAAGGAAGAGATGAATACCGGGTTGGGAGGGATCACTGATATGTTATTGATTTATGGACAGTCATTTTTCAGTTTGAAAAATGTTCCAAGATGAGTAGTTCCTTTCCAGTTCGGAAAGAGATTTGAGATTTTTTACGGACAGGCATTTTCCAGTTTGGAAAATGGTCCAAATCGAATGGTCATTTTCGTAATGAAAATAGTTCTATGGATTGTTGATGTACCATAGACAACGATTCCCCTTGTGGCCAGTGTGGGGGAATGGTCTAGAACAGTCTCTCTTCTTGGCAGTCACTCTCAGTAGTGGTCAAGAAGACTGGTCCGCCTCGCCGGACAGTCATTCTTCCGAAGCTCACAGTTGTGAGCAGTTTCGAAGAATGGTCCGTTTTTGGAGGTTGGTGCAGGACAGTCATTCCCTAGGGCAGATTCATTCTCTCCAAGTTGCACTTTGTTTAGTGCCGGAGGAATGGTCCAGGTTCAGCAATCAGGGACAGGCATTCCCTAGGGAAAACTCATTCTCTCCAGGTTGCACTTTGTTTAGTGCCGGAGGAATGGCCCGGATAGGTGAATGGTCCAAGCTCAGAAATCGGGACAATTATTCTTCCTTGCTTGAGAAGAATAGTCCAGTAGTTCATGAATGATGTTTATCTTTTGAGGGTAGATGCTCTTCCAGATCTCACAAATGTGAGTGGAAAAATGGCCCAGATGATTCAGTTTATATTATGACATTGTTTTTCTGTGCAGGTTGATATCAGATGATATGATTACCATGGAGACTGTATGTCTCTGAACAGTAGATGTATGTTACCGTGGTGGATGTGTTCCACTGATTGTGACTATATGTCACTAATCAAGTAGTTGTGTGCTACTTGGTGTGGTAGTGTACCACTGGATTGTAGTTGTGTACTACTATGGATAGACACGGTTGTGTTCTATTGAATGGCATTGCTCTGATTGCCTTGTAAACTATCAGAAGTGTTGAAAATGATTATCAGCTAGATGGATGATCAGTGTACTGATGGACAGAGATTCTCCAGACGGAAAATGGTCCAAAACATCTACTCTTCTAGGACATATGCCCGGATTAGAAGAATTTTTTTTTTATCACTCCTTGAAGTGAGTGACTTATTCAGCATCATGTCCGATTACTCAGATGGAGTATGGTTTCGAGAGATGATGCAGTTGATGTTGTCAGATGACACTGATAGTGATGATGGTGCTCGTGAATTGATCATGAGATAGCCTGTGTGGCTATGATGATGCTACCGATTCAATGGTATGTTTGTGCTCAAGACCATTGCCTTCAATACCTCCCTAGCTAGGAGGGAGTGTTGATATTATGGTAGCTGCAGGAGGTATTTACCTCCACGTGCAAACCTGGCGAGAATAGAATATTCTGGAAAGCAAGAAGATACCCTAAATAATTGATTAAGAACCCTAGAAGACAAGTCGGCTCAAGATATTGATTTATATTAAGTTATTAGTCTCCAAGAGAAGAAGTTGGCCCAGCTAAGTGACTTGGAGGACTATAAATAAAGGGCGCTTGAGCTCATTTGTACACACACCTCACAACTACAGTGGTGCGCAAGTTTGGAGAAGAGCTACACTTGCAGCTGTTGCAACTAGCAGATTTCGGTTTTGGCTGGGATTCTCTCTTGGTGATGGTTTGGACTTTCTGCTTGGCCTCTTCTGGTTATTCTTGCTTGGTGCACTATCCCTGGAGAGAGGTGCGCTATCTTGTTTGGCTATCTAGCCTAGGGTTTGCTTCCGGAATGATTAGTTGCGGGAGGTATTTACCTCCACGTGTAAACCTGACAAGAATAGAATACTTCGGGAAGCAAGGAGAAACCCTAATGAGTTGGCTAATAACCCTAGAAGACTTGTCGGCTCAAGAAGATAATTTGTATTAGGTTATTAGCCTCCAAGAGAAGAAGTCGGCCAAAATAAATAATATATACTAAACAGACAGATACCCAGAATCAGAAGTCGGCCCAGGCAGTTAGCCAAAATTACTATAAATACAGGAGGCCAATCTTCATTCTGGCAGGCAGTCTCAGCATTGCAGAGCAACACTTGTGCGCACTGCAATTGCCCAATTTCTGCGCAGGTTTGGAGAAGAGCTGTCGTTGCAGCTGCTGCAGCTAGCAGTTACACTTGGACTATCTCTTGGTTAGGGTTTGGACTATCTGATCAGCTATTATTGGTGTGCTATCCTTGGGGAAAGATGCGCTACCCTTTGTTTGGCTATCTAGCCTAGGGTTTGCTCCTGGAGTGATTCTCTGTCAAGGTTAAGGTGCTCGAAGGGTGGCTTCGACCTATGGTTGGGTGACAATAGTGATATTGTCAATGGTAAAACGAGCACATCCATTATATTCAAACAGGTTATGGGCCCACACCTCCTTCATTCAGTCTAACCGCTGGAAGGAAACATAGCCGTAAGGAAACAAAGAACTGCCACTAGGGTTTCTAGCAGGACCAGTCACCAAAGCATTGCAGCTAGGGTTACTAGCAGGTGCAGTTGCAAAAACCCTAATCCTCTCGTTGAGATAGCTTAAGTGAAGGGATTGACCTAATCTCCGAAAAGATCAGTGCGCCCTAGCCTAGCGCATCTCCTAGTACTCTCAGCAAGCCAAGACGTCAAGTTTGTGTTTGTGGTCAAATCAAGAATTGACCAAGTCAAAGCAGCCATGACTTACTCTATGAAGTCAGAAAACAAGTTAGATGGAGCCTCTAACTTCAAATCGTGGAAGACAAGGATTGACCTCATCCTTGCCAAGAATAAAGTGTTGAATATCGTGAAACCAGAGTTTGAAGAAGGGAAAGAGAAGGAACCGCAGAACGTTGCAGTCATGGAGAAGTTCAAAGACAGTGACATCAATGTTATGAGTATCATAGTGGAATCTATAAAAGACCACTTGATACCCTACATCTCCCATCTTGACTCATCGAAGAAGATATACAATGCCCTAACAAATCTCTTCTCAGTCAAAAACATTGGACAAGTAATGAGTCTGAAGAATGAGCTCTGTGATATGAAGATGAATGATGATGACAGCATAACATCATACTTTGTAAAGATCTCTTAGTTAAGAGATCAACTACAAGTTATTGAAGAGATCATTTCAGAGAAGGAATTAGTAAACACAGTACTCAATGGTCTTCCCAAGACATGGGATGCATTTGCCGCAAGCATGAACACAAGGAAGGAGTATCCGATATTTGAAGAACTTTGGACTTGCTGTGCTCAAGAAGAATCAAGGATCAGTGCAAAAGAGAAACCCCAAAAGAAGTACGATGATCAAGCCACCCCAAAAGAAGTACGATGATCAAGCCTTCACAGCAAGATTCAAGAATTTCAGGAACAAAAGGAAGTTTGGCTCAAGGAGGAAGACAAATCAAGAGAAAGATATTTCAGAAGTACAATGCTTCAACTGTCGAAAGTATGGTCACTACAAGAATCATTGTCCCGAGCTAAAGAAAAGGAAGGAGAAACACAAAGCATCAGTTGCCGAAGAAAAGGAACCTACAAAGAAGACTAGGCAGGATGAAAGAGACTTCTTCTTCTGAAGGTAACAATACTCTTCTCAGTTCTTGTATATATCTTGTTTGCATAGTCTCTGTACACATCTTGTATATCTATCTCTTAGAAGATAATATGTTCCAAGAAGAACTATATCTATGAAAGAACAACAAGATAAGGATTGCTATCATTATACAAGAAAGGATGAAATATATCAAACTAATCTTGTGGAAGCTATTACAAGATAAGCCGAAATCAGAATCAATCTTGAAAAAATCTAGAAGAAAGTCAGAAAATCAAGAGAAAATTGAAGAAAGACTTATGACGTTTTGCAGAAGACAATAAGATGGAAGCGTGGACTTTGTTAGACGGAGGGAGCCGATTATATACACTCATACATGAAGCAAGGATTAGGAGGTAGCTAATCCTATGATCCATTGAAGATGATGAAGTATATATCCATGGTAGCAGCCATGAAAAGCAGTACGTGTTCAGTTCGACCTAGAAGAAGTCTTCTTCGAAGAGAAGACTTAAAGTATCCCTGGTTGTCCATCCAAATCCGTGATCCTATGATGAAAGAAAGAAGTGGAATCTTTAGGGCATGGAATCTATAAGAAACTCCATGGACCCAAGAGCTAAAGAAAAACACAAGAAAGAACATGAAGATTTAAAGAAAGAAAGAAAATCCAGAACAACCAGTTATCGTATCAAGAATCATAAGATTGCCAGCCTGATATGAACTCAATAAAAGCAATCAAGCAGAGGAACTGAAAGTCATGATGAAGAACAATGTATGGAAGACTTATGAATGAAAGCATTGCGAGATCTAGAACTAGAGGTTCTCCCAGATGGAGGGAGAAGACTATGATGATTACTTGCTCCAGTAAACCAAACTTATCTCTACATGAGTCATTATATCATCCGCAAACATCCATGAGTTGGAGTTCTACATCAGATAAATGCAAAGACTAATTGAACAAAGAGCGTATGAAGAGCAAACTCAAGACTTTGAGGCATACCAGAAAGAGACCCTTGTATACAGATGGAAAAAGATAAACTCTGTGGAGAACCTCGAGTGCACAACAGAAGCGTGGTGAAGATTTCCTATAACAAAGATATTGTATCAAGATGATTACTCAGTAGATCAAATCTCATGATGACAGAAGAAGTGCCACATGGATATGTTCCAGTTTTCCAACAATGATATACTCCATTGATCAGAGCTACATGAAGCCTTCAGAAAAAACCAGTGTTCCAAACCGAAGTACATTTGAAATCAAGCATTACATTATCCGTGATAAAGTTTAGAAAGGAGAAAGTGGTTCTCCAATACATATCTCCACAGATGAGCAGATAAGCAGACATTTTGGTAAGGCTTCTATCCAAGATGAAAGAGTCTGCGTACTCAAGCTGGATCTCATGGAGACGACTTTCTTATTTAAAAAGGTAGAGATAACTCCCAGGTTGGGAGGGAGCATTGATATGTATTGATTCATGGACAGTCATTTTTCAGTTCAAAAAATGGTCCAGGATGAGCAGTTTCCTTTCCAGTTCGGAAAGTGGATTGAGATTTCTGACGGACAACGATTTCCCATTGTGGTTAACATGGGAAATGGTCCAGATTGTTGATGTATCATAGGCAGCGACTTCCCATTGTGGTTAACATGGGGAGTGGTCTAGGGCAGTCTCTCTTCTTGAGGGTTACTCAAGAAGACTGGCCCGCCTCGCCGGACAGCAATTCCTCATTGTGGTTAACATGAGGAATGTGTCCGTTTTGGAGGTTGATACAAGACCGTCTTTTCCTCTTGTGGTTAACAGAGGAAATGGTCCGGACAGTCATTCCTTGGGGTGTATTCATTCTCTCCATGTTGCACTTTGTTTAGTGTCGGAGGAATGGCCCAGGGTAGGTAATGGTCCAGGCTCAGCAATCAGGGACAGGCATTCCTTAAAGCAGATTCATTCTCTCCAAGTTACACTCTGTTTAGTGTCGGAGGAATGGCCCAGGGTGAGGAATGGTCCAGGCTCAGAAATCAGAACAATCATTCTTCCTTGTTTGAGAAGAATAAGGCAGATAGCCCATCGTGGATGTTCTACTATGAGGGCAGATATTCTTTCAGATCTCACAGATGTGAGTGAAAGATTGGCCCAGATGATTCAGTTTATATCATAACGTTGTTTCTGTGCAGGTTGATATCAGATGATTGTTTATTGTTATGAAGACCATATGACAGTGGATGTATGCTACTGTAGTGGATGTGTTCCACTGTTCGTGACTATACGTTACTGATCAAGTACTTGTTTGCTACTTGGTGTGGTAGTGTATCACTGGATTGTAGTTATGGACTACTATGGATAGACACAGTTGTGTTCTATTTTTGTTCTGATTGCCTTGAAAACTATCAGCAGTTTGGTAAATGATTATCAACCAGATGGATGATTAAAGGACAGAGATTTCCCAGACGGAAAATGGTTCAGAACATCTACTCTTCTGGGACGTATGTCCAAATTAAAAGAATGGCTCTTGTATCACTCTGTGGTGTGAGTGACTTATCCAGCATCATGTCTAATTACTCAGATGGAGTATGGTTTCGAGAGATGATACGGTTGATGGCATTGATAGTGATGACGGTGCTCATGATCTAGTCATGAGATAGTCTATACAACTATGTTGATGCTACCGGGTGAATGGTATGTTTGTGATCAAAGACCATTACCTGTAATACCTCCCTATCTAGGAGGGAGTGTTGATATTATGGTAGCTGCGGGAGGTATTTACCTCCACGTGTAAACCTGACAAGAATAGAATACTCCGGGAAGCAAGGAAAACCCTAATGAGTTGGCTAATAACCCTAGAAGACTTGTCGGCTCAAGAAGATAATTTGTATTAGGTTATTAGCCTCCAAGAGAAGAAGTCGGCCAGAATAAATAATATATACTGAACAGACAAATACCCAGAATGAGAAGTCGGCCCAGGCAATTAGCCAGAATTACTATAAATACAGGAGGCCAATCTTCATTCTGGCAGGCAGTCTCAGTATTGCAGAGCAGCACTTGTGCGCACTGCAGTTGCCCAGTTTTTGCGCAGGTTTGGAGAAGAGTTGTCGTTGCAGCTGCTGCAGCTAGCAGTTACACTTGGACTATCTCTTGGTTAGGGTTTGGACTATCTGATCAGCTATTATTGGTGCACTATCATTGGGGAAAGATGCACTACCTTTTGTTTGGCTATCTAGCCTAGGGTTTGCTCCCGGAGTGATTCTCTGTCAAGGTTAAGGTGCTCGAAGGGTGACTTCGGCCTATGGTTGGGTGACAATAGTGATATTGTCAATGGTAAAACGATCACATCCATTATATTCTAACACTTGCTTGGTGCGCTATCCCTGGAGAGAGGTGCGCTATCTTGTTTGGCTATCTAGCCTAGGGTTTGCTTCCGAAATGATTCTCTGTCAAGGTTAAGGTGCTCGGGGGTGGCTTTGGCCTATGGTTAGGTGACAATATTGTTATATTGTCTATGGTTAAACAAGCACATCCATTATATTCTAACATTCGGAGGTTTGACCAAGCCTTGAATGTGGAGCGCTCCACCAAATTGGCGCCTTGCACATTTATCCATGGAGTTGGTTGGAGTACCCTACTTGGGACTCACACATGTGAGTGGTTGCACACTTGCTCTCCACCTTTTGGACCACAATAATATTTTGAGATGGTTGTGGAGCACTCTCCTAGCGAAGAATATTTTATTGTTTCTTCACTCTTGCATCTTGGAGGGTGCACTAGATGTGGAACTTGTAGCATCTTTACTTGGTCAATCGACACATTTTTAGTGATGTGCCTCTCGCTTGGAGATTTATTGTATATTCTTTCATATTTTTGGATGGGGCAAACTCTCCTAGAGAGAATGAAGGCTAGAGATCATACTTGAAATGGTCAACCATGATGGGGATGGATCTAATGACGCTAACATTATATTACTTGTTTCACATGTCATGGAGTTAGTTGGGAAATAATATATTTTATTGTAAGAGAGAAGAGATTCCCTCTATAAAGAGAAATTTTCTCTCCATTTATGGGGGTTGGAATATGGGGATTGAAGGAGTTCTCCCCTTGGACTGCATTGTACATCATATTGGCAAGCTTAATGGAATATTAGAGGTATTGATTCTACTTATGTGAAGCTTTATGATTGCAGTCTTTTTCATATGTTGTTATTTGTTGTAGGAAACCCTTGTAGTATGTTATGAATGCCTTCTAAAGAAGTATATGTTATTTTGATGTAATGTAAGGATATAATCCCTCTTATTTCCGTTGTTTTGCATCTAGCAAACTTAGTTATTGCTAGAATAATATGACATCACCTTCATAACAATGTCTAAGAATGGCACCCCTATGTGGCAAACAAACTTGTTTGACAATTATAAGAATATCCAATTTAAGTAGGATAGAATAAGGTAATCAATTTAAGATGAAATAATATTATATGGAGTAAAATGTATAAGAATGAGATATGAGATATTTACAATGAGAACCGAGGGTTGTTTATATATACCCACGCAGGGGTGCCCTTTTATAAGAGACATGACCTTTCATCAAGAAGGTATCTCTTCATAATATATCTAGTTATTAAGTATTAATCATTATTATTTATTTATTTATTTATATCTTATTTATACGTATATTTGTGTTCATAACATTGTCTTTCCCTTAAAAATGCTTTGTCCTCAAAACATACTTATGGAATACTTATCTCTTGTTCTGGCTTGTAATATTGTCTCCTGATTCTTCATTCTTGAGTTAGTGATCGTTGAGGACCTGAGACGATAGGATCTTCTAAGCGTTGAGTGGAACTGTTGAATTGTAAAGGAGTTTGCCCACCCTAATTCAATCTTTTGCAGAATTGGGCGTTTATAGGGCTCTTGGAAAGAATTTGATGTATTTTGACTCCCATGATAGCTTCTTCTTTAAGCACCACTTGTAGTGGAAGTAATATTCTTCGGCATTCATTTGTTTCTCTTGATACATTGATTCGCTGAAGTATCGACTTTTGTGATTAGGATGTAGATAAGGCATCCTTGCAACTTGATCTTTACTTCGTATATTTGTAGCTTTTTCTTGATTAATTTTTGGAATTGAGTCTTCTTGATACCCCTAGATTGTTTCTACTTCGACATTTGAAGACCTCTTTATATCAGTTGGATTTGCATCCTTTTGAGTTGTAAGGTTGATTGGGTCTGTATTAATTCCCTTCTCCAGAATTGGGATTTTTACATCTAAACACTTCTTTACTTCCATAGGTTGAGTCATTGTCTCTTTATCGGCTATTGATGTTTTGCAATCTAGCTCTCCTAGTAACGATTTCTTATCATGCTTAAGCCTTTTAACTTATGCTAGTAGGTTTTGATTGTGCTTTTTTAGACGTGAATTTTCTTCATTATCTGATTTGACGATATCTTTAATGTCTGGATTTTCATGTTTCTCTTCTTTCAACTTCCTAATTTGTTCTAGTAACCCTTCATTAAGATTCTTCAAACGAGAATTTTCTTCATTTTTTTCTAATAGACTCTTCTTGAGGTCTTGATTCTCTTGTTCCAACTTTTGAAAACATTGCTTCTTCTCCTTGGACTTCATGATTTTTGCAAGCAGTTTTTGATTATGATTTCTTAGGCGAATGATCTCTTCGTCTTTTTCAATGATGATCTTGTCACATTCTTTCTATCGATCCTGCAACTTTTGTATTGACTTTTGGTTATCTTGAACAATTAGTTCTGATACGTCCTTCAAGTCTTTTGATGATGGAGCTCCTGAAACTGACTTCATTGTAACATCCTACGATGTGATTTCCTTCCTCTTATAAGAAAATGTCAAAAACTTTCTCCTTGTGTTGAAGATAAAAGTACCCAATGTATCCACCCAAGTTGACCCTAGAATTATATCAACACTGTCTTGATACATTGATATGACATTGAATTGAGCTATGAATTTGTAATCACCAATAGATAGTTGTAGGTTCTTAATTTCATATTTCTCATCGGAAAGACACACATCATTTTCAATTATATTTGGTTTTGAAACGATTAATTGGTTTTCCAGGTCAATGTTAATGTGATTTTTCCTAGCGGTTAGGAAAATAGCGATGTTGATATTCTTTCCTTGAATAATCCCACTAACTTTTAATAAGGAATCCACATATTTTTTATAAGTATGAGAGAATCTTCCTTGTTTTTCACCACGAAACTCCATTTTTTTTATTGTCTTTTCATCAAGAACTTCCATTTAAAAGTAAACAATATATATAATTTAGAAAGTTTCCTTTAACTTTTAAATATATTTTATATCGCTCTTCTTCTTCTTTATCTTGCCAACACTTATATCTTTTTAATATTATATATATATATATATATATATATATATATCTTCAATTGACTTTAATAAAAAAATCTTTTAACTTTTATAACCTTTTTCTTTACTTTAGAACAGTAATATAAAAACCCACTTAATGTTTTCAATAATACTTTCAAAAAAAAGAAATTCTTCACCTTTAAGAAATCTTTAATGTAGTAACCCTTGATGTGGTAATTCGTTATTTATTGCTGAGATAAGATGTGTCTCTTATTGTTGGGCGAATAATTCCAATACCAATCTTTTTCTAACTTGTTCCGTTGTCAATTCACACTGACGATTACTAATCTAGGCTCTATCCAGCCATCACTCGTCACGATTTATTGAAACCCATGCAAATACTCTAATATTCTTGTCTTGTTCTATACTTTTGCTTCCAAAAATGGTTTACAGCGAGCACAAGTATACAAAATGTGGGCGAGCACAGATACGAGAATTGGTTGACTGCTACGTTTCTAAACATGGTTGCTCTTCTTGTCTAAGTGTCACAACTCTATTGAAAAAGGTCACGACCCTCTTATAAATATATCGTGTGGGTAAATAGTGTGTGGATCAATCTCGTTGGCAATGGCACAATAACCACAATCAACAGCTAGAGTGGCAATTGAGGATGGCTCACCACTAAAATTGTGCACCGATGGCTCTATGGTGTCAAAGATCAAGTAGTTTCTCTAAAATGGTTGCTTCCCACAACACTATGTGCCAATAAAAGATTCCCTCTAGCCTCTAGACGATCTATTGTATAGTCCCTTTTTAATGCCTCACGATTTTTGGACAGCGCATAATCTCTGCAATTTTTTTTTTTACTTTCTTTTCTATGCTTATAAATATTGGTAACGAACTAATTTTTTTTCCCCGAAATTGTAGCAAAATGATCTAGATCTTCATCGGTATTTCTAATTTTTTTATCTTTAAATGGAAAAATGCCTCAATGTGGTCAAAGACCTAGAGTTCCAATAACTCTGAATTTTGAATGGCCAAGGCCTACAGTTATGTTGTCAAAGCAACAATTATTTGACCAATGGTCCAATGGCCAAAGACCGGGATAAAAAACGAGGCTTTGATACCACTGTGTCAAACAAACTTGTTTGACAATTATAAGAATATCCGATTTAAGTAGGATAGAATAAGGTAATCCATTTAGGATGAAATAATATTATATTGAGTAAAATGTTAAAGAATGAGATATGAGATATTTACAATGAGAACCGAGGATTGTATATATATACCCACGCAAGGGTGCCCTTTTATAAGAGACGTTACCTTTCATCAAGAAGGTATCTCTTCTTAATATATTTAGTTATTAAGTATTAATCATTATTATTTATTTATATCTTATTTATACGTATATTTGCGTTCATAACACCCTAGATCTCCAAGGTTAATTTTCAGCAACAATTTTCAGCTAAGTAATAGGATACGTCCAAACCCCCCTCCGTGTCACGTATCCTACGTGTCCGACATGATACGTGAGGACACGTGTACGGAACGTGTCTTGTTCACAGGACATGTTTCAAACATGTGTCTGACACTTACCCTCAGCATGTCCTGCACAGAGAAGTACTTGGCTCATGTTTTCTCATGCAACTTGGAGCTGTGAGGCGTTTTGGTGTGCAGCTGAGGATTATTTTGCCTTACTAATGTTATTTAAAGAGGTCCCCACCTCCTCCATTTCACCCACCCTAGTAATTAATGGTAATGTTAAAGTGACATTTTGCTTTATCTTTCATTTTCATCCTTTTACTTAAATTTTTAACATTACCATTAATTGTTTCAGAATGTTTGAGAGTGGTTCCAACCTCATTGGACTTCATATGGAGAAAGTAGAATTTTAGGTTCCATTCAAAATTCAGCAGCCTTAACATTTTTTAGGATTTCAAGATTGGCAAGATTGCAATGTTTCCGCTGGATTCTATCATGTATGAGGGTATGGAACTAACATTTAATCAAGAGAACCAAGCCCTTTATGTACCTCAATGTTGGTGGCATTGATTGTTGAACTCTTTTGTCACGACCCCAGTAAAAATGTACCCTTCACTCAAGTATAAACTCTTCTATTGAACTCTTCTCTTTGTCGTCGTGTCAAGTGACTTAGTGGTGTATGTGCACACCAACCTCCAATAAATATACAGGAAGAGAGAAGAGTGGTTGAAGGGAAAGACAAAGATGTGGGATGTGTTTCCTGATGATATGGGTTTGAACAACAATGTTGAGTTGGCATTAGCCAACTTGGATCTTAATGAACTAGTGCTAGAGCCGGTCACTTTTGATGATGGTGATCCTCTTGAGGGGTCATCCTCCAGAGTCCACATCAACATATGCATGGATTGCATTGGATATAGGGGAGGAGGAGGAGGATGGAAGAGAAAGCAGTGGTAATGATGCCAATCTTGATGATTATGACATGGAGGACTACTGATAGTCACGACTCATGCGCTATGAGATTCTTCCATCTACGGTTCTAGTATCTACCCTATGGCTATTTTGAATTAGTCATTGGCATTCCCACCTATAGTATCAGTGACTCTAACTCAGTGTCTATCTACATTGTAATACATTTTGATTTTGATAACTTAATGAGATTGAGAATGCTGCAACTTACGATTCTAATTTCTTGTGTGTTCAGTGTTTGTCATTTGATCATCATTGATGTTACAATGTAGTATGTTACATATTTTGTATCATGTAAATCTTCTAGTTTCTAAAAAAATATGAATCTTTATGTCTATATTTCATTTTTGTATGTGTAATTTAAAAAACAATCATATATATAATTTTTAAAAATATATATATATATATATATATATATATATATATATATATATATATAAACGTGTCCTTTGTGTCCTGTTTCCGGGGATCGTCATGCTCATGTCGGATACTCGTATTTCTGTGTGCTCTGTGTCTTGTGTCCACGTGTCTGGTGACTTGGATTTTCAGCAAGCTAAGGCTGATTTGTGGTATGTATAACAGCCCTTATTTGCCTTACATATTCATGCACTCGCCCTCTTAGATACATGTTTCTCTGACTCCATTTTGCCCGAGATTTGGTAGGCACTAGTCTTGGGGTATCCATCACCTTATTATTCTCAAACCATTCATCTTTCCAGTGTTAAGTTTTTGATGGTTAAGCCATGCACATGTAGTTTATTTCAATTTAGCATTTAACTGAACCATAACCACTACAGCAACAATACACAAGCTGCAGTAAACCAAGATCACAAGAAGAATAACCATGCACAAGAACACAATAAATATCCTGGGAAAATCCTTCTCAACCAAGGGAAAAACCCAACAATCCATTGCTTATACTGCCAAGAGAAGATCCACCATCCACCACCAAAACCCAGCACACAAGAGGGTGTTGTTATGACTGAGAAAACCAGTCTCTAGAGAAGTGTGAATTGCAGTCCTCATAATTTCAGTCCATGCGTTGAGTTAGTGAGAGATATGATCCACGATGTGGATCTATCTCTTATTTATACAAAACTTAACTCAACGAATAGACATGACACTTGGCACAATAGGGCCAACCTGTACAACTTAATAATATAATTAATAATTACACAATATTAATTATCTCTTACATGGTGGGGCCGACTTGTACCCTTTACAACACAATTAGGGTTTTACCAAAGTCTCACTCTCTGACAATATAGCAAGGGATCTCACACATCCTCTAGTGCTCAGCCACTAAGGACACGTCCACCTGCGCTCACCCACAAGGACATCACTCTCAACAAATCACTCAATTGAGTCCACAGGAGTACCATCTGGAGAGCCATCTCAAGCCGACTCAACTAAGTCCATAGGAATACAAGGCAAGAGACCATCTCAAGCAAACTCAACTCAATCCAGAGAAGTACAAGGCAGGAGACCATCTCAAATCATCTCAACTCAGTCCAACGGAGTAGACAAGAGACCACACGTCATCACAACTCAGTCCAGAGTCTGACGCACACCCATCACATGGGCACACCCAACACTTAGGCTCTCTCTCACAAATGTCTCAACTTAGTCCAAAGGAGAACGATCTGGAGGATGTCTCATGAAGTTGCAATCAACAACACTCCCTCTCAGTTAGGGAGGCATTCTCCACCAGGCCAAGTCTCTCACAAAAGTACTCGAACTCTGCCTTGGCAAGCGGTTTGGTGAAGACATTTGCAACTTGCTCGTTTGTAGAAAGGTATTGCACATGTACTGCTTTCCTCTGCACCATATATTGGATATAATGGTATTTGATCTCAATGTATTTCGATTTATCGTGAAACACAGGATTCTCGGAGAGCTTCACACAGCTCTGGTTATCGTAATGGATAATGGTGGAATCCATCTCATGACCAAATAAGTCTGCAAGGAGCTTGCGAAGCCACATTGCTTCGCGGACTGCCACACATAATGCAATGTACTCTGCTTCTGCAATACTCAAAGCCACAGAAGTTTGTTTCCTGCTGCACCAGGAAACCATGGCAGATCCCAACAACAACAACCGGATGTACTCTTTCGGTCCACAGTGCTCCCTGCCCAGTCTGCATCGTCATATCCCTGCAATCTCATGTTTACACCAGAGGCATATCTCAAGCCATAACCAACTGTGCCTCGTAGATATTTAAACACATGCTTCGCTGCTATCGAGTGTGTCTGTCTCGGCTGACTCATAAACTGGTTGAGTACACTCACTACATAGCATATATCAGGTCTAGTGTCAACCAGATACATCAATGATCCAATCAGTTGTCTGTAAAGATGTGGATCAATCTCACCTGAATCAGAAGAAGCCTTGTTCATCTTCTTCAAATTCATAATCATAGGTGTAGGCATGGATATGCAGTCTGTCATACCGAATCTCTTCAATATCTCGAATGTATATCTTCCTTAACTCGAGAAAATCTCATCAGTCCTCTGCCATACTTCTAGTCCAAGAAGTAGTGCATCATACCATGGTCCTTCATCTCAAATTCAGAAGCCAATGCACGCTTGCATTCAACAATAAGGCTTTATGAATCGGTGAGGAATAAGTTATCACATATAGGACCAAAATCAGGCACTCATCACCAACAATGCAATAGTATAGGTTCGGATCAGTAACACTCTTGCTGAAGCCCAAGCCCATCAAATATCCATCAATCTTCTCATACCAAGCACGAGGTGCCTGCTTTAGTCCATACAAGGCTTTCTTCAACCTGCACACATGAGAATCCTTTTCATGTATCATGAATCCATCTGGCTGCTCGATGTAAACTTCTTCCTCAATCCCACCATTGAGAAAGGTTGTCTTTACATACATCTGATGTAGTTTCCAACCCATGGATGCAGCTAGGGCAATAATCGTATGGATGGAAGTGTATCGGGCAACAGGAGAAAATGTCTCCTCATAATCAATTCCCTCCACCTGAGAGAATCCTATAGCCACAAATTTCGCTTTGTATTTCTCGACACTTCCATCAACTGCAAGTTTGATCTTACAGATCCACTTGGAAGTCACTACAGACTTCCCTTCCGATCTCGAAAGAATATCCCAGACATCATTCTTCAAGATGGACTGATACTCTTCGGTCATGGCATCTTGCCAAAACTATTATCCTACTACTTCTCCATGACAAGAAGGTTCAGTATCAAAGATGTGGTTGATAGCTAGAACATAGCTCGAAAATCTTTGTGGCCTCTTGCTCTCTCAGAACGTATCACAAGGAGCTGCATGTCCCTCTGCCTCCAGCAAAATCTGTCGAGCCCATGTAGGTCTCTCCCAGCCTACTGCCATGTCTCTGGGAATCATCAGCTAGAGCTACAGGATCAACTGGATTAATAAATGTCTCCCTTTGAACTGTTGAAGGGGGAGAAGGCATTGTTTTTTCCTTCTTCTCAAATAGTTTGACTCCCTCTGAGTCAAATGACTCCCTCTTAAGTCTGAATGATAGACATCTTTCTTTTCCAGTGTTGCTAACCTAGAGACATCCCATGTCTTCTCAGGTCCTCTACTGCCTCTATAGTATTTTGCTGGCCTCCTATACTAAGATAATAACCAAGATGACCTCTCATAGGGATAACAATCAAAATGGCCTCCTGTACTAGGATAATAACCAACCAGGGAAATTTGGACTCCGTACCAAGGATCATGGTCCTTCAATAATGAAATAAGAAAATTTGGCCTCCTATACTAGGATAATAACCAAGATGGCCTCACACAAGGATAACAACCAAATTGGCCTCATGTACTAGGATAACAACCAACCAAGAAAATTTGGACTCACGTGCCAGGGATCATGGTACTAGTTATGAGGGCTCCCACACCAGGGATAATACCCTTCACTATCAAATGCAAGCTACTACAGTGTAATGATGAAAATCAAATAAGGAAGTAGTACAAAGATTACCTTAGTCTACAATCATACTCAATCTTGCTTTAGGTTCTCCTGAAAAAGCTGAGATAGAGAAGGACTCCTCGTCGTTTCTTGCTTGCATTCCTTGACTTCTTTTGAGGTGGCTAATGCTTCTTTCCTTGCACATCACTAGCTGCAAGTCTAATCTCATAGTGACAAGGGCTTCAAACCTTGCACATCACTAGTTGCAAGTCTAGTTTCCTTGATATTCAAGTCTAGTCTCCTTGAATAATGTGCACTTATAGCACACACTCAAAAAGTCATGCCAAGGATTACTCTTGAAATCTGCAACGTACCTCTCGCATCAACTATCTTCAAGCTTTCATCATTTTGGGCAGTACTTCATGTTTGATAATTTGACAAATGCATGGCACATCCATTCTTAATCTTTATCAATTTTCTGTCACTATATCTTCATCGTTGCCTTAGATCTGGTCTTATGTTTGCTTCAGAATAAGCCTCGATATAGGCATGGAACAAACTTCAAGAATTTATAAAAGCGGATCAAGAAATTTGCCTCAGGATGTTGTTTGAATGCTCCTCAGATTTGCCTCCAAGAATGTTGTTTGAATACACTTCACATTTGCCTTCAAGGTTGTTTGCATACACTTCAAATTTGCCTTCAAGAATGTTGTTTGAATATACTTCAGATTTGCCTTCGACGTTGTTTGCCATTACCTCAAAAAATTAGTCTTTCGGCGTTAGATATTCGGCCTTAATGCCTCAGGAAACTCGGCCTAACAGTCTTCACACATAGCCTTAATATGCCAGAGAGTTTTGCTCTTTAAACCTTAAATCAGCACTCAAACACAGGCCTGAAACTTAGCCTTAAGTCTGCAGTTTAGGTCTACGTTTTAGGTCTGTTGTTTAGGTCTGCGGCTAAGGCCCGAAACTCGGCGTTTAAGAAGATCTCAGATCTGCCTTTAATGATTGTCACAAATTTTTCCTCTGATTCGCTTCAAAAAACCAGACTGCAATTAGTTTTAGGTCTGTGGTTTTAGGGTTTGTTGTTAGGACTATTCTGCGACAGCCCTAGAGGAGTCTCCCCATGCTGTGGTCTCCCTTTAAGACCCTCAACAAAGTTTGACCAAGGCTGATAGGTCTGTGGCCAGTCTTGAATCTTCACCACAGATTTTAAGAGAGGTTCGGCCCTTTCCTTACACCAGTGGCAAGGGTTTAGCAGCCCTCAAATTGTCCACGGCTGCCTTCATTGACTGTGCAAAAAGTCATCTTCAGGAACTGCTCTAATACCATGTTAAGTTTTTGATGGTTAAGCCATGGACATGTAGTTTATTTCAATTTAGCATTTAACTGAACCATAACCACTACAGCAACAATACACAAGTTGCAGTAAACCAAGATCACAGGAAGAATAACCATGCACAAGAATACAAGAAGTATCCTGGGAAAACCCTTCTCAACCAAGGGAAAAACCCAACAATCCTTTGTTTATATTGCCAAGAGTAGATCCACCATCCACCACCAAAACCTAGCACACAAGAGGGTGTTGTTATGACTGAGAAAACTAGTCCCTAGAGATGTGCAAATTGCAGTCCTCATAATTTCAGACCATGTGTTGAGTAAGTGAGAGATATGATCCACAATAGAGATCTATCTCTTATTTATACAAAACTTACCTCAACGAATAGACATGACACTTGGGACAATAGGGCCGACCTGTACAACTTAATAATATAATTAATAATTACACAATATTAATTATCTCTTACATGGTGGGGCCGACTTGTACCCTTTACAACACAA
Organism: Picea mariana; assembly: GCA_032191745.1. Taxonomy (NCBI): domain Eukaryota; kingdom Viridiplantae; phylum Streptophyta; class Pinopsida; order Pinales; family Pinaceae; genus Picea; species Picea mariana. Next base: position 3,779 of record JASDQU011442340.1, on the reverse strand, counting down.
TTAGGGTTTTACCAAAGTCTCACTCTCTGACAATATAGCAAGGGATCTCACACATCCTCTAGTGCTCATCCACTAGGGACACGTCCACCTGTGCTCGCCCACAGGGACATCANCTCTCTCTCACAGATGTCTCAACTCAGTCGAGAGGAGAACGATCTGCAGTATGTCTCATGAAGCTGCAATCAACAACATTCACCACTTCTACAACCACTTGTTTTGTTAAGGCTTATTCTTCAAACATCACCTAGAGCCTCCACTCCATAGCCTTTGCAATCCTACTTAGGGATGCCCCCCTTATGTTGGAGAAGAGCTAACCTAAAGTGAGAGGAAGAACTATTGAGGTGACAATGGATAGTCTTCATAAGTTACACAAAGCTAACACCTTGGTGCTTGGGACTTTACACTTTGTGGGTGCTAGATTTTGTCATAACAGGTAGGACGATGCAGGAATAGATATATGTTTGATATGGGTCTCTGACTCTCTATTGGTTGAGATAACGTAGAAAAAGACCTACTTCCATCTGTGAGCATCGTCCTTGGCCATCATTGCACCACTATCTTGTCGGTATGTATTCCCAGTTACAGTGATCGGTTTACATTTTGCCTAGGCATGCAGTCTCTACTAGTCCTTAGGAATGCCCTTCACTCCATCACTGAGAGCCTTTGTGCTTTTTATTCATCAAAGAATATTATGGTGCCAATCTTTGTGTGGATTGTTCTACTAAAAACGGAAGTGGCATGTCATCTGCTTTGTTTGTATAATAAATCCTTCAATGCGGAAAGGGAAATACTTATTCTCTATAATACACTTATTTTACATTCAATGTTATCACCATCGGATTATTCCTTTTGCTTCATGTTTTTCTTTCCAAATCAAAACAATATATAAATTTTTAATCAACTTCATAAAAGTAACTTAATCTTACATAATTTTTCTCTCTCCTTGAACCCATGGGTCACAACCACAATCAAACTCATACTCAATCACTTCATACTCAACTCAGACTCTAGATCTAGTCATGGAAGTCTTTCAACTCTCATACCATGTTGGACTTTGGTGATGAACATTCATAAAAGAGACAAGAAATATATGAAAGAATTATTTCATTAATGAAGGAGTCATTGAAAATAATGGCATAGCATTCTTTTATATGCCATGTAGTAAGTTAGTCCTCTAGCCACCATATAATGAACAATAAGACTTAAAAGTTAATAACAATTTATTACTAGGACTCCTAACATAATAGACTTTTATTATAAGTTACTTATAGAACATGACTTTATTATATTCAATATTGTATTGGAGGGTTATACTCCAACTATCCAATATCCTAGTGGTAGGAAACCTATAAACAAAGTAGAAAAGTGACTCCTACTTATTGTAGGCTGAAAATGCAAAGCTATAACAAGAAAACCAACAAATGATAATGACTGAAAATTAGAAGTTTCTCCTTCAAAAGTTGATTATGCCAGCTACTTAGTAGTTCCCTCTCACAATGTTCATTTAACAAGGTGTAGTTGGCCAATTCTTCAACCACTCCCTCCTAACAAGTGAATCAAAAACATCAAGTCTATATCGATCACTTGTTACCATTAAATTCAAAGTCTTGAGTGCATTTATACTATGTTACCGAATCTAACTGCTCTAGGGGATGGATCTATGGATCCCCAGATCATGATCCACCTGGGATCCACTCCCAAAACTACACAAGGGTTCCAAAACTGGAATAATGAACATAATAATATGTTTGTTGGGGAGCACAAGACAGGGCTCCGCGATCTCACATACATTTGTTGGAGAACGTAGATGGCTCTAGTATCTACAATGTGGTTAATTGAATACTATAGCTTTACTATATAGTATAAACTATACAAACTATAAACCATAATATATATAGACTATAATTATAACATAAGTTCATAAACTATAGTATTTAAACTATATGTAACTTTATAAACCTTAATGTATAAGTTATATTATATTATATAAGTTATATAATTAATTATAAAAATTTACTTTATAAGTTATAAAAAAATAAAAAGTAACTTATATAACTTAACTTTATATAACCAATGTTTATACATTTATAATTTAACTTCTATAAAATAATTATTGTATTAAATTAATTATTCATAAGTATTATACCCCACAGGAGATAGCCTCAACGATGACCACAAGAGATATTGGCTTTCTTGCGGATACTATCTAGGCTGAAATCACCTTTTGGTCATGGCATAAGACCTAAAACTGCTTCTGATTGGCTAAGAGCCCATCTTCCTTGGACTTGAATAAACAAGTTAACTGCAATACCTACAAGCATCTAGTAGGAGTGGAAATTTGCCCCTTTATTGACCACTCGCGGATCATTTCTAGTGGCATAGTTTTCCTTGGATAATGGTGATGAGTCAGCATGCATTCACAGATAGCAGCCAATGATGGTTGTCCTCACTGTCGATTGACAACTGAGTTATAATAGGTTTTTCCACCTTCAGAAAAGTTATATAATTAATAATTTTATATTTTTAATTTTTATATAAGTTTAAATTTTCAAAATCATAAAAATATATTTATATTGTTTGTACCTATTGTTTCTCATCCATATCATATCCCAATGGAGAAATGTAGCTCGAGCAAGAACTTGCAAAGGTTTCAATGTGAACGTGCAGGAAGTGGGTCGAGACATTTCATTGGTGAATTCCATCTTGTAATTTCACTTGAAAAATAAAAGAAAAGTGAAAGTCTAATGTTTTGAAGTCAACTAGTCTTAGGAATCTAAATGAAATCTTCTAGAAGTTCTAGAACATTAGTGACTTAGAATAAGATTTAATCTTAGCCATACATCTCAAAACTGAGATCATTGGCAACTAGGATTGAGGAGATTAGTTGCTAGGATTGACAAGATCATTTATCTTCTCTAAAAGCATAAATAGGACAAGATGGGAGAAGCCAATCACACACATGAGAAGAGAGCAAGAAAGAGCAGGAGAAGGGCAGAGTGCATTCAAGGAGAAAAAAACAGAGTGTTGAAGTGACTGGAAAGTACAGCAAATCGTACACTATTGTAGCAGTGTTTTCCATGCACAGGTCATGCACCTTCAAATTTGCAGTACTTTATATTATGTAATTGCTTAAGTATGTTTCAATGTTGAGAGAAGAGTAAGAGCGATCTGCTATTCAGTGTTGATTTTTCAAGTACAGTAGGTAATAGTACTTTATTTCTGAAAGCTGGTAATTACTTATAATGATGTTCTATTTCTTTTCTTAGCATCAAGCAATTAAACTTCAGAAATTCAACGATATAAATACAGTGCAACAGTAGATCAAGACAACAAATAAAGACACAGCGGTGTATCCTGGGAAAACCCTCAAGGGGAAGAAAAACCCAACGTAATCTTTCACTAGATAAACCTTTGAAGTACAACAAGGGATAAATCGTCGTTTAAACGGCAAAAAGCGGATAAAGCGCGCATTTTTCAAGGCGCCGCTTTTTACTAAAAAAAACGCGCGCTTTTTTGAAAAAAGCGGCAAAAAAGCGGAAAAAAGCGCGTTTTTTGGGTAAAAAACGGCTGGGTCGCGCGGGCCGCGGGTTAAAGACCCGATTTTGGTTTTTTTTTTGTCATTTTGTTTTCTCATTGTGTGGAGCAGCAAAGGAAGGAGTTTGTGGAGGCTATCAAGTGTTTTTGAGGTGTGCAAAGGCAAGGCAAGGGATTCATCCACAATCTTTGAAGATTTTTGTGGTGGAGCAAGCTCAAACTTCAACCGGTTGGATCTTTGAAAT
>JASDQU011442338.1:19815-30930 GCA_032191745.1 Picea mariana | reverse complement strand
TGTATATCTTCTGCTTAAATACAACTACTACAGTTACATTAGAGCATATGTACATATATATAGTGTTTAGTAATTAATTAGTTATTTCTCTCTTTTATTCATTTCTTTTAGGATTCTTAGATTGGCTAACGGAGCCATTAAACCCGTCAGAATGAGTTACACCAAATGGCTTGGGTTATTTAGACAACCCCGGACCGGACTCACTCTTCCAGTTGACAGATGGTCAATTTCGCCTGTCAACAGGTGGTTTTACGGATGTTGACGTGGTTGGGTGACTAGGTTGTATGGATGATGACATGGTAGGGTGACTGGGAAGTACTGATGTTGACGTGGTAGCTGAATTGGCAGTATGGACGTTGACGTGGCATGACACGTGATTGTACGATAGTGATGTGGCAGGTGACCATGCATGTTGATTGGTTGTTGATTGTATCGTACAGATGAATCATAGGGTGACACGTGACCCAATCAGAGGGCACCACATGGCACCCCAGATTTTGCCAATGTTTGCTAGGCCAAAAATTTGGTTGTGACTTCGTCGGGCTTGAACCCCTAACCTCGTCATGGGCAAGGAACTCCACTGAATGCGCTAGCCACCCGAGCTATGATGTGGCTTGTTTAAAACAACCCACCAGATATAGTTTAAAGCTGATGTGGCGCAATTTAAGGGCTAGCCCTGGTTGGTGGGAGGCCAGTGCATAACACTTGGCACTTAGCGCACGACCAGGAGCTATACTAGGATCATTGAGGTGGGCATGTGGAGTGTTAKCCCAAGGACATATGGCACCATGGACCGGAAGACCAAGGTTGGACCGGAAGGTTAGGGGCCAACACCTAGTGCTCGGCCATATGACAGCCTCCATATGACTAAGAGCTCGGAACAAAAGKGGTTGCGCCCAATAATTTCCAATTTATGGGTTTTTAAACTTTATAATATGATTGTTATTGATTTTTAATGCTGATTTTGGTGGATTTTGTCCAAAATTGAGGATTTGGAGCCCTTTTTAAGGCCAGATCTTGGGAGGAGGGTACCAATGCAAAATCTATATAAACCAGAGGTTCTTAGCAACATTAAAAGGTTCATATTGGTAGAATYATGATGAGTTTGTGAAGCGTGAAGCCATTTTTATGCAGGGAAGCCATTGAGGAAGCAAACTTTGCGGGCCAATTCCGGGAGCTACGCTCAACATTTTTCAGTGTCGTCAGTTGTGTTGGATTCTTGAGGTTGAGAAAAACACAGGAACACCAGTTTTTAATCTTTTTTATGCTTTTATGATGTACTTTTGAAGCATTGAAGAGAAATAAGAAAGCCTCACCCACTAAGACAAAGGCCTGAAGACGTAGGAAATCTTGTCGAACTTGGTTAACAACTTTGTTGTTATGGTTTGTTGTTCTTTGTGCTTATATTATGATCTGTATTTCTTTATGATGGTTGCTATAATCTCTCATTAAGCTCTTCTCCTTTCCTTGATTCCTAATTAGTAATTGAACACATGTTTAAAACTTAACCAATTCTTTAAAGATCATTATTGGATCAGGGAAGGCATTTCTCTCCCCCAACCTAAGTATGCATGTGAACTTATTCATCATTTTTACATGGACAATTGTAAACCACCCCATCTTTTTTGCAATCATTAAACTTTCTACCACCTGCACCTCACCCAAAGGGGAGGCCACTTTGTAGTTAGTTGGTAGCATTTTGTATTTAACTCATAGTCTCCTAACATCTCCTTTATCGTTGGTCTCGTTTCTACATAAAATCCCTATGAGATTCATTAGAAAATGGAAAAGAGGATACTTCAATATATCTTAGGTATAGTTCAATTTGGTATATAGTACAAATTCAAGAGGAATCTCCTATGTTTGTTGATTTTATAGATTATGACTACATCGATAACCTTGATTATTGAAAGACCACTATAGGTTATGTTTTCAACCTTGGTTCTTAACTACTCACTTAGGCTTGTATAAAAAAAAATGCCCTTTCTCTTTCTTCAGTAGAAGCAAAGTATTGAACAATTATTCATATAATTTAAGAAGTTCTTTGGCTTTAATAGATCCTTTCAAAGTTTGGATTACAACAACAGCATCCGAAAACTTAATGGTGTGACAATCAAAGTGTCATTCAGTTTTCCAAGGATCCAATTAAGCATCAGTGTAGTAAATGCATTGAGTTACACATGCACTTTATTCGAAAGTTTCTTCGGGAATGCACCCTTGAAGTGATCTATTTTTATACATAGGATCAAGTCATTGAAATTTTCACAAAGCCCCTTATAGAAACCAAGTTTTTAAAACTTTTCTCTATGTTAGTAGGAGTTCAAGAAGTTGTCACTAAGGGAGGATAGACTCTAATGCCTCATTCCTTCTCTTTTTCTTACTTTTGTAAATCTTTCAATCCTATCCCAATTTTCTCTAAAGGGGAGATGTTAAGATATTCTGACACTAGGATCTAGGATAAGATCAAGTTGGTCTTATGCAGTTTTAGGTTAAAGAGTGTTTTTGTATTTTATTAATCTAATGGTCACAATAATATCTTACAAATGAGTTATCCAATAGTTCAAATTGTTTATGTTTTGGTAGCTACAGGAGGATCTTTCTCTCCTAGATGACCACTTAGATGCAGAGAATATTTTGGAAGCAAGAGATCCATTGAACTGGTATTGAAATACCCTAGAAGAGAAGTTGACCTAGAAGAATAAAGTAATAATGAAAATACACAAGTCCAAAGAAGAATTTGGCCCAGTCTAGTGGCTAGGAAGACTATAAATAGAGGACGTCTTAGCTCATTTGTTCACTCACTTACACTCTCCCAGCTACACAGAAGAAAGGCGCAAGTTTGGAGGAGGTGATGTGGTAGCTGCAACTACACAGTTTATTATTGCTCAATCTTTTGGTACCTCTCTCTTGTGTGTTATTGCTTGAGGAGGTGCGCTACCTTTGTATGATGTTTTTGTTGTAGCTAGGGTGGTATTTCTAGTTAAGCTAGCACTTTTTCTAGGTTTTCTCTGATTGGACTTGCTTTGTGAATGGAATCTATCTAAGAAAGGTTGTCAGGTGTTTTACCCCATTTGGAGTTTTCCTAGGATAAATATCTTGTGTTCTTTTATGTCTCTTGTTTATGTTGCTATTTCTCAGTACATGATATATACGTTAATGGTAATAAATTAAAATAACACTAGAAACACTAATTCTCTGTAAATAAGGAAAATTCAACATGGTATCAGAGTTGGTTACCTTCAGAACAATTTAACCACTGGAATGAAGATCGGTACAACGACACCTTGAAATTGCAATACTTTGTCAAGATCGTTGAGCACTATCCCAAGGACATTGGGAATAATTCCTTCACAGAGCAGTGCACCCTAACCTAGTGCACCCCCTAAAACCCTCAACGTGAAGTTTGGTGAAGATTGAAAAATCAAGGTTTTTCAGGGCTAGGGTTTCTACCGACGAAAATGTCAACCAATATGAGAGTTAAGGATAGATTGGATGGAGCAGATAACTTCAAATCCTTGAAGCATAGAATACAACTCATTCTATAAGAGAATGAATTATTGGATCATATCAAGAAGATGCTTCCAGAACCCGAAGACGAAGAAGCAAAGACAAATTTCAAGAAGAATGAGGTCAAGGCCAAGAGGATCTTAATAGAATCAATCAATGATCACCTGATACCCAATGTATCAGAAMTAAAGACACCGAAGGAGATGTTTGATGCCCTAACCAGACTTTATGAAAGTAAGAATACCAGTCGAAATCTTACTTTGAGGCATCAACTCATAAATGTGACAATGAACAAGTCAAAACAGTGGTCAACTATTTTATGAAGATATCATAGATCAAGGATCAGTTAGMAACTATTGGAGATCCAGTAGAAGACATTGAACTTGTGACCACCACACTCAATGGATTCCCTCCCTCATGGGACCCATTTTTCCAAGGAATTTGCACAAGAAAGAGATTTCCCAAGTTTGACAAGTTATGGTCAGATTGCACTCAAGAGGAATCTAGGATTATATCCAAGACACAAAAGACTAATGAGGATGAAAATCAAGCACTTGTTGCTCAAGTGAATAAGAGAAAGAAAAGGGAAGAAGGTAGCAAGATAAGTCTAAGAGACCTCATTACAATAAGGATGCATCAAAGATCAGATGCTACAGTTTCCAGAAGTTGGGATATTATGCCTTTCAATGTTCAGATAGAAATGAAAAGGAGGAGGAGAAACACCATGCACATGCAGCAAACGCTAAAGAGCACTCAAAGGCATCAGTTAGCAGTTATTAGAGATCCAATAGAATACGTTGAACTTGTGACCAGCACACTCAATGGATTCCCTCCATCATGGGACCCATTTGTCCAAGGAATTTGTGCAAGAAGGAGATTGCCCAAGTTTGACAAGTTATGGTCAGATTGCACTCAAGAGGAATCCAGGCTAATATCCAAGACACAAAAGACTAATGAGGATGAAAATCAAGCACTTTTTTCTCAAGTGAAGAAGAGAAAGAAAAAGGAAGAAGGAATCCCAAAGAAGTTTAAGAGACCTCATTACAATAAGGATGCATCAAAGATCAGATGCTACAGTTGCTAGAAGCTGGGACATTATGCCTTTCAATGTCCATATAAAAATGAAAAGGAGAATAAGAAACACCATGCACATGCAGCAGACTCTAAAGAGCACTCAAAGTCATCAAAGGATGAAGAATTTGTCTTTTAGAAAATAATGTTTTCATATGAACGATAGAAGAAAACTCAAGCAGGACAACAACAGCCGACTCCAGGTTTTCATATATGGTTTGAGATTTTATATTGTTGTTGCTTAAGAAAGTATTGTACCTAGGATAGAAGTCTTTACAAATTTATTATTTTCTATTGCTATCAAATGTTTAGGTACACCTGAATATTGTCGATACGATTACCATTAAGAAAATTCTCATTGTTCATTATGATATACTTGTATGCAAAATGAAATTAATCTCCTATAGGAGAGGTTCTTAATTACTAACCATTCCATGGAGGTTACCATGGAAATTTTGTTCTTGTCTCTTGTTGTGGGCAGGACACATGTGATAGCTCTGAGAAGGAGCTATGATGATGGTTGTAGGATGAAACTATTTAGATAGTCTCTAATCGAGACATAAAACTGTGTACACGAATGTACACACCCATGTGTAGAAGAAGACAAAGAAGAGCATCTCTTATGGAGATTGATTGTGAGGAGAAGAAGACTCCAAAGATGATCATACAACTAATTTGACCACTCTTCAGATCATCATGAAGAGTCAGTAGTGCCAGAAGGTTCATACTTAGAAACAATGAAATAAAACCAGCATGTTCTCGTGATACCTTGCATAAAGCAAAGGAGATACAGATACATGAAATAGATAAGCCATACTATGATGAGAAGTATATGACTCCACCAGTGGTGAGGTGGGAAGCCCCATCAAATACTAGCTCAGAAGGAGCTAGATTTCAGAGGGAGTCAACCCTTAGGATCCAGTAGGGAGGAGAAACCTCCTAGTACAGTCCATAGGAGATCAGACTTCAGAAAAAGTCAACAGATGCAATGGAAGCAGGTGGCTCCAAAGATCGTATAGACTTAGAGGGATTCAAGCTTCATAGGGAGCATTTGGACTCGGAGCAAGCTTGACCACAGAGAGAGTCTATTGATTCAGAAGAAGAGAGAGACGTATTTCAAGACTTGAGGAGGTTATATCGTAGCTTCAAATACTTCTAGGAGATGTTAGATCTTCTAGGAGGATTCCCTTGTCACCGATAGATCTTACTACATGTTGGGCCCCAACAACTCCCATTATATTTTTACAAAATTTAAAGGGCCCCTATTAGAATTTTGATAATTAAAATGAGCTACAGAATCAACCTTTTCAAATAGTTATATGCCTTGGCTTACTTTGAGACAAACTTAAGACATTCACTATAGTATGAAACATTCATTACAAGAGTATATGTCAAAAGTTAGAAACGAGCATAAAAATCTCAATTTAAACAAAAACGTTAATTTTTATCAAATGTTTACTTTCGTTTAAATTATGATTATGTGTTCATTCTTTTGCTCATTAGCAAGTTTGACTATTTTGAATAATGTGTTCAATACTTCATCAAATAATATCTTGGTTGGTTTCTCATTTTCATGAAATCATTTGGTGATATTAATTAATTAAATTMTTTTTTTCATTTTGCATCTCATTTCAAAATAATAATAACAAAAGAATTATCTATCATTTGTAAAAAATAAAAATAAATATTTTTCTCTTCTCCATTAACTTGAAGCTTCTAGAATTTTAAGATCATATTTGAAAGCAAATTATAAACATTGTTTGTTTATAAGTTATAGTTAGTTTAAATTCATTTTTTATTTTTCTAGATTTTGTTTTATTCACAATTTTTAGGTTATTAATTTAGTTTTTTTTTTGTTTCACAGGTTTCTATTATCAAATATTTGATACAGATCTGATCGTGGATTGATTTTATTATCCAAATATGTTCAAGATGATTGATCCAAAAATAATTTTGGATTGCTACAAATAATTTTATGAGCAATAACAGATAAAATTTGGAAAGGCGTCAAGATCAGACAAGCGATTTTGCAGAACTAATTGTAGCCAACCCGTGAGGAATTTGAAGAAACGATTGAAAACCCAGAACCAAAATGGACCCATTTACCTTTCGCGTAGAGATTTTACCAAACAAATGCATGATTTGAGAGATATTTGGGTCTCTTTTAGAGACAAATTTCAAGTGGCAGAAATTAATAGTGACGCCCAGACTGTTCATTCATTTTATAAATATATGAGAAAGATCATAGCCAGGGAGAGGGAAGAATGGGAGAGGAGGATTTTAATCCTTTCTCTTTTGTATATTATTGTTTTTGTAAACTTTTTATTTCTTTTCAAATGGAGTAATGGATGGCTGGAATCTTTGGAGTGGCTGGAATCTTTGGGAGAATGGACGAATATTTTCAAAAAAGAATATGGATTTCCAGGTTGCTTAATGGCTTTTGTCCTATAAGTAAAATGGTTTTATTTTCATTATAATATATTCATATTCTTTGAATAATTTATTATGCATTGATTTAAATAGCTTTAGTCTTTTTTATCAATACATGGTTAATTATTATCATTTATGTATTAATTTTTTCAATCTTTAAAGTCTATTATCCAAACAATTTCTTCCAGGACTACAAAATGGACAATTGATTCCAAAAACTTAATAGAACAACATATATGCATTTTAGCTTTAGCCTTTTGTTTATAATGTTGTTATTTATGTTTTTTTTAATCTTGTTACATGTGCAGGTCTGATATCTTTAGATTAAATGATCTGTGTTGTGTAGGAGGTTTATATTATAAATATCATCTATCATTTGCTTCATCAAAATACAAATGCTATAATTATATCTTCGATTTAAATAATGAGATTTATCTTTGGATTTATTTAATGATAAAATGCATAGATTGCTTCCAGATTTATCTTTGTTGTAATCATGTATAATTATGAGATCACAGGTTTATGTTTGTGTTTCATTTTCTGTCATTAAAACCTAAGCTGCCAATACATGTTCTGAATTTATTTACAACAATCATAAGGTTCATTGCAGATTGYTCTCTTGGACATGGAAGTTGGATGTTCACCACTCATGCAGATGCTTGGATACACCTCACTAATTTACTGACATGATAGCKTCTTTGTATTTTTTTKTCATTTACATATCATTGAAACTAGAATGTATGGTTTAGCTTTGACTATCCACATGTTCATGTTTCATTAATTTTTTTTGCAAGATTCTTTAAATTTATAAAAGAAAAACAATAAATATTTGTATGTGCTTTCTTTATCTGCTTCCTAGAAGCAATCATTTTTCACATCGATTTTCGTAAGTTTCGATTAAAACTTGCATCTTGTAAATCATGTAAATAAACGAGACTTGTATATCTTATGTTTAAATACAACTACTATAGTTACATTTGAACATATGTACATATATATGGTGTGTTTAGTAATTAGTTAGTTATTTCTCTCTTTTATTCATTTCTTTTGAGATTCTTAGATTAGCTAACGGAGCCATCAAACCCGTCAGAACGAGTTACACCAAACAACTTGGGTTATTTAAAAAACCTCAGACCGGACTCGTTCTTCCAGTTGACGGACAATCAATTTCTCTCTTTTATTCGTTTCTTTTGGGGTTCTTAGATTGGCTAGTGAAGCCATTAAACCCGTCAAAACGAATTACACCAAACAGCTTGAGTTATTTAGACAACCCCGGACCGGACTCGTTCTTCCAGTTGATGGATGGTCAATTTCGCCCGTCAACAAATGGTGCTAGAAGGAGGGCCAGACTGATAAGATGACCTTGTAGGAGTCTTTGTTTCAAATTTATTAATTTCCCATAACTCCCCAAATCACTGTGTTGGAACATGCTTTCCACTTCTCATTACCTGATATTCCCAACAAGACAGTCTCTCTCTTGTCCAAACTCACCTTTGATGGTGGGCGGAATGTGTCTGCAAAAGACCATATTAACAAGTTTTTGTGTAAATGCATCAAGCATGATATTTTCGATTTAAAGGTTTTGTGCAGATTGTTTGTTTTTACTTTCAAGGGTCGAATTAAACATTGGTTTGAGTCTTTTCCAACATATCACATTTTTTATTGGTTTCAGTTTGTAGATGAATTTTTAGATGCTTTTGAAATCTATGATTACAATCAATTATGTGAAGAATTTCAGACTTTGCTAATCAATGGCGATTCATCTTCAAAAATCTTTTCGACAAGAATCCATCATATTCTTTGTAAATTTAATCTTGATGACATGTCATTTGTATTAAATCTCCTCTATGATGCTTGCATCCAGTCATATTAAATCACAAATGATGAAGCAGTTACAAATACTATCACTCAATTCCAAGAAGAATTGTGTTCACAAGATGAGAGGGATCCATCCGAAAATGTTGAACAAGCAAGGGAGGTAGAATCTATTGAAAATGTTCTTACTGACAATCAAATTGGTTTTTCCTCTGAATCATTGTATTTTCAGTCCTCGACCATCGTGGAAGAAGATTTGATGTTGGGTCAAGGTGAATGTCATCATTCTCCTAACTCTTGCTCTAATCAATATTTAAATTCGGTTATTGAAGAAGACTTAGGTGATGAAAATGATCTTAAGCATTCTAACATTCCAATGAAACTGATTAGAGATGTAGATCTGCAATTGGAAGAAGTAATCTTAAACCCTCATCTACAAATCGTATCTTATCAACATAAAAGATCAGATGTTTCCCATGAAAGTTTTGAATTATCTATCGTACATGAGGCAAATTTAGATGATCATATTATGTTGAAGAATTTATCACCAAAATGGAGTGAAAGTTTTAATGAAAATGAAGAGGAATGTCTTGAGAATATCATTGTTAAATATCATAGCTCAAGAGATTATTTTCATTTGCTTATTTCTGATTCCTTTTACTCTTTATATCCTGATCTCTTCTTAGATTCTAGTGGACTTAATACTTTACCCACAGTATCTTACTCTTTGTCATCACAATCAAATCTTTTCGATATGCCAAAATTTGGTGAAATTAATTCCAAACATGACATTTATGAAATTGGATTTGACGTTCTTTCACTTTCATCATTCGCATGGGAAAAAGACATGTTGCAAGATGATTTTACACGATTTATTTTTGAAAAATACAATGCACTCATCTTTATAGAGATCGAATATTCTACATTGCATATTCTTTTTTTGATTGGTTCGAATTTTAATGTTTATGCTTCACATTTTGAAACGATCAATCTTATCAAAGGAAACATTCAAACCAATAATCTAACTGATGTCATGAATCCTCTTATGATGTGTTCCCCATTGATATATTCATTTCATCAAAGTCATAGTTTTCATCCTAATTTTTATGACAGGATCTTAGAATGGCTTGAAGATTCGTATCTAAAAAATCTTCATAATAAAGATAAAGTCGTGCTTGCTTTGTTTTTACCTAAATATCTAGAAAGTAAGCATCACATGATTTTTTTAGATCCTCTGTGTGAAGAAATTGATGAACACTTGGAGAATTGTCAGGAGGATGGGGCATTTCGGCATTGGATGATGGTTATGTCATGTCCCCATAATATTGATAAGTTTTCCAAACTTACTTACACTCTTACATGCCATTATGACTCATATCACAACCATATTGCAAAATGGTTCGAGGATTCATACATCAAGAAGTTTCAAAAGAATGGTAATGTCATGCTTGTTTTGTTTTTAAATGATGATGATAAAGGTAAGTATGATATATTTTTGTTATTTTTCGATATACTATCATTCTTGTTAGTAATATTTGATTTTATTTCCATTGCAGGATTGGAGTTACTTCGATGGCTACATTGGAAGCATAACTTCACTTAGTATTTTTTATTTGTTTAGTAGTTAGAGTAGGTTTTCTTTTAGTTTTATTTCTCAATATTTCTTTTTGTAATAATGCAGTTATGAACACAAGCAGGCACACCAAGAGAACCATAGTATGAATGTTGTCAGGGAAGTCCACTTTAAATCTTTTTCTCTCTGTTTTTCATTGAATATTCCTTTTCGAAAACGCAGTATCATGATGAAAATTTTAAATGGAAAGTAAAGAGATAAGTAAATTTGAACTATCAATTCAACCCTGACCTAAGGTGCCACGAGTAGGACTGCACTCATCTTAATAAGGATTTTTGTTCTATTTTTAGTCTCTTTTATTTTTAATAATAATGTTTGGTCAAAGTAACATCTTATACATCACTATCTTAAGAAAAGGACTTGTTCGCACGTGATATTTTATATGATTGAGTTCTTCCTTTATTTTACAGTGAGATGATAGTGGATACAAAAACTCAAGTTTATCTTTGGCCAAAATCGTTTCCTGAAAAGTTTTCTTTTGCTATTTTGATTTTGTGTACTTCTTATTTTGAATCCCATTAATAAAATTTGATTTGGTTTGTTGTGTGTTTTTGTTTTCTTTGATTATTTTGAATGAGTTTTCTTCTTATCTTTCTTTTTGAATCAATATATTTCTGATCAAAGAGATATTGTCGAAGGAAGCATTTATTTTAAGACTT
>JASDQU011442338.1:7474-19765 GCA_032191745.1 Picea mariana | reverse complement strand
GAAAGACTGAGATATAGACTTGCCTCATTTCTAGAAACCACACATGTTATGTGGCATTGATTTAGAGCCTTCCACCTTTGAATAAGTTGTTTAGAAGCAGGAATGGAAGGATGTCATGATAGAGGAGTATCAGTCCATCATGAAGAATGATGTGTTGGAGGTGGTTTTGAGACCAGAAGGAAATTCAGTAGTGACTTTCAAGTTGATCTACAAGATCAAGCATGCTGCAGACGGAAGCATGAATCGAGATTTGTGGCTAAAAGATTCTCCCAGTAAGAGGGAGAATATTATGACGAGACACTTGCTCTAGTAACCAAAAGAAGTGTACATAAAGTAGCCACAAAGATACATGAGAAGGAATCTCATGTTTTCATGTTAAAGGAAGCTTTGTACAAGCTTATGCAGGCACCCAGGACATGACATACTAGATCAGACAATTATTTGATGAGCTTAAGGATGGTTGCCCATTGATCCTACATATGGATGACTTGTTTCTGACAGGAAATGAGAAGCTCATAGTTGGGTGCAAGAGGGAGCTCATTTCATAGTTCAAGATGAAGGATCTAGGTCTAATACATTACTTTTTGGAATTGGAAGTATGGCAGAGATCAAATGATATTTTTCCTTAGCCAAGGAAAATACATTGTTGAGATTCTACAGAGAAACAGGATGATGGACTGCAAGTCCATGACCACACCCATGACGATAAATCTGAAGCTCTTGAGTGAAAAATCTTCATATTTGGTGGATCCCACGATGTACAGACAGTTGATTGGATCTTGTATGTACTTGGTTAACACCAAGCTAGACATATTCTTTGCAATGAATACCTTGAGTCAACACATGGTACATTAGATAGGTACATTAGATGGTAGCAAAGAATATGTTGAGGTACCTTCATGGTACAGTTGGATATGGATTGAAATATGTCTCAGGTGGAGATGTGAAGTTGCAGGGATATACAGATTCTGATTGGGCAGGGAGTGCAGTGGATCAAAAGAGTACTTATGGATGTTGTTTCAATCTGGAATCTAGCATGATCTCATGGTTTAGCAGGAAGCAGACATTAGTGGCCCTCAGTACATCAAAAATAGAGTATATTGCAGCAAGTGTGGCAAGTCATGAAGCAATGTGGCTCTGAAAGTTGCTAGCTGGGATATTTGATCTAGAATTGGAGCCAACTTTGATACATTGTGACAATCAAAGTTGCATGAAGCTTACCGAGAACCTTGTATTCCATGGCAGGTCTAATCATATAGAGATCAAATATCATTAAATCTAGGACATGGTGGAGAGAAGATTTGTGTAGCTCCAGTACATATTGTAATATCCCTCAGTCGAACCCAATTGTAAATGTAATGTAAGTGTACTTAAGTTGGTGAGTTGTTTTAACATCATTTTGTAATGCACCTTCCATGGCATAGTGCGCACATGAACTACGCAGTAAAATGATGTAGTATCACATTCTCGGATACCGCGCGCAGTAACTAAAGTGTGCGCAGTATGGAGGTCAACAAACCTTGTGTATATGATATGTGTTATAGGTTGGTGAGCCAGTTATTATAAGGTGGAATGCTTATGTTTTGGAATTAGGCCAGAGTGCCTAGATGTTAAAGGCCAGTGCGCCTATTTTGTATATGTCTCATGATTAATATAAAATACATCGTTGTGGGCAAACCGACCACGATAAAAGAGATGGGGGATTGAACTCCACCAGTTAGGGAAAGGGAGGGCCACAAGTTAAGGAAAGGGCTAAGCTAGAGAGCTTAAACCAAAAAGGAATATTATATTAATATTTCTTAAAACATAAAGTATGGATAATTATTTTATCCTAAGTTCTAAAGTTGGGGACAAGTGGACCAAAGTAGCTTCCAACATGACAAGTGTCAAGTTGGGGACATGCATTCATATCATGGGGACTTACTTCATTTGGTCACTTTTCACGAGGATTCTTACCAGCATATTTACCATCATTCTCACCATCACCTTCACAATGATTCTTGATGATCGGTTTTCACGATGATTTCTTCCATCACTCAGTCATCCAGTCAATGATTCCATGACCATTTTCACTCACGCAATCCGTTATCCTTCAGACATTCATTTCACTATATCTGAGCCTGTTTCCATAACCATTTATGGTTGGTGTACCTGGTTAGCTCGGGAGAGGGATTAAAGAAGCGAGTTGTCAGGCCTGTGGGAAATTGAAGAGGCGGGTTGTCATGCCCGTGAGAAATTCTCTGAGCAAGAGAATTGTTGGGGATTGATTTCCTGAAGGTGCTAAACTGCAACTACAGTGCTCTGAGACTTCCTGTCTAGCCTGTTATTGAAGCCCTAGAAGGGAAGTGGGGCAGCCGAGGGACTGTTGAGAAGAGAAGGGGCACACTTCCTTAGGTGGGACAGGCATGTGGCAAATGAGAGGTTGTAGGTTGTTAGTTGAGTGAGCACCTGAGACGAAGTCTTTCCTATTGTCTATGAACCTTTAGCATGGTTAGGAACCCCTTTACCCGGGTGGAGTTTAGTCCTAGCTCAGGGGTGACTCACTGTTGAGAGTGATGAACAGTGTAGTCTAAGGCTGGGAGGTTTGTGGACGGTTTGTACGCAGTTGGTGACATTATTTCCAAGATAAGTACCAATCGTATGATAAATTTACACGTTGCATTGTTATTTATGTGCTTATGTTACTGTTTCTCATAAATGTGATTATAATTGTCTGCATGTTTATGGGTATTTCCCTGTATATACCGCATATATGTGTTTACCGTTATTTCCGCATGAAATCATATGTTACAGAATGTAATTGTTTGTTTACGTTTATATGTAAAGCTTCCGTAAGAGTGTTGTATGTATATGTTATAATTGCATGCAGTTTGAAGAGAAAATTTATGTGGCATGGCTTAATTGAATACTGGTTATGTTACAGTATGTTTCGCAGCGAGAGAACGAAAGTGTCCCCTCATGTAGCGTGACCCATTCATAGGTGGATGGGAACGTTACAAAGACTTATCAGAGCTAAGTAAAGCATCTGAGGAGTGGCACCCTCGGCCGATGTGAGGCCGGGGATGTTAGAAATTGGTATCAGAGTAATGGGGATCATTACAAATTGGTATCATAGCTTAGGGGAACGTTACACATATCCATAGATGAGCAGATAGCGAACATTATCACCAAGCCCATGTCAAGAGTGAAGTATGATTACTTCAGGGACAAGCTTGGAGTGTTGTCGAATGTCCACCCTCGTTGAGGGGGAAGTGTGTTGTGTATTCTCATGTCGACTAACCCCTCTGGCCAAGGGTTCCCTGGATCAGTCACGTGAGGTGACTAAGGGGGTAATGCATTGTCAGACATGTTGAGAGAAGAAACATCGCACACATAGTCATAAGACTATGGCGTAGACTATGTGACTCCGGACAGTAGTTGTGTGCTATTTTGGTAGTTGTGTACCATTGGCGAAGACTGTGTGTCTTTGGATAGTAGTTGTGTGATACTATGGTGGATGTGTTTCACTGGAAAAGGTTGTGTGACTCTAGACATTAGTTGTGTGCTACTTCGGTGGTTGTGTACCATTGGCGGAGACTGTGTGTCTCTAGACAGTAATTGTGTGCTACTACGGTGGATGTGTTCCATTGACAGAGGATGTGTGATTCTGAACAATATATGTGTGCTACTTTGGTGGATGTGTTCCACTGGTGAAGGTTGTGTGACTCTAGACATTAGTTGTGTGCTACTACAGTGGATGTGTTCCACTAGTGGTGAATGTGTCAATAGACAGTAATTGTGTACTAATTGGCAGCAGTTGTGATCTATTGGATGACATTGTAGTAATTGTGTGCTAATAGTTGATTGTCATCGAGACTACCATATCATTTAGATGTAGTTGTGTGTGCTACCGTCTGATCATGGAGACTGTGCCTGATGATTCGAGCTACCGAAGGCATTGTAGCAATCGTGTGCATGTTAGCAGATTACAGAGTAATCAGTGGACTACTAGATGAAGACATCATGAAAGATGTCTCCCTAGCTAAGAGGGAGTGTTGATGTTTTGATAGCTATGGAGAAATCTTTCCCTCCTAGATGACCTTTCTTGGATGCAAAGAATATTATGGAAGCAAGAGATCCATTGAACTAATATTGAAATACCCTAGAAGAGAAGTCGACCCAGAAGGCACTAGTCCAGAGAAGAAGTCGGTCCGGTCTAAAGTAACAATGAAAAAGGCACTAGTCCAGAGAAGAAGTCGGCATGGTCTAGTGGCCAAGAATACTATAAACAGAGGATTTCTTAGCTCATTTGTTCACTCGCTTACACTCTCCCAGCTACACAGAAGCAAGCCGCAAGTTTGGAGGAGGTGATGCAGTAGTTGCAGCTGCACAATTTATTATTGTTCAGTCTTTTGGTATCTCTCTCTTGTGCGCTACTCCTTAAGGAGGTGCACTACCTTTGTATGGTGTTGTTGCTACAACTGGGGTGGTATTTATGGTTAAGTTATCACTTGTGCTAGGTTTTATCTGATTGGACTTGCTTTGTGAATGAAATCTATCTAAGAAAGGTTGTTGGTTTTCCCAGGACAAATCTCTTGTGTTATTTTTTGTCTCTTGTTTATGTTGCTACTGCTTAGTACATGATATATATGTTAATGTTAACAAAGTAAAATAACACTAGTAACACTAATGCTCTGTAAATAAGGAAAATCCAACACAAACATCTCATCAATATTAATGACACTAGATTCATGGCTTAACACTCAATTGGTCCATGAACTCTATTTAAAGAGCATGGAGGGTCATTTGTTGATGATTGATTGTGAGAGATGTTCACGTAAAATATTTTTGCATTAATGAATTTTCCAAGTGTCGTGCATTGTTTCTCTCATTGAGGATTTTAGCCAAATAAATCTCAATGTTTGGATATGTGATCTAATTGAGAGAATTTGTCTTAAAGGTATTTGACTGGTAACGTTCCACATTACCAGCACTAAAAAAATTCTCTGATACCAATTTGTAACTGATCCAGGTGGATATCGGTGGCCACCCACCTTTTCCAACTGGCTCAAAACAGTTTTCTGGCAATTTTGGCAATTTACTATTTTTAGCAGTTTTAACTTTTGGGACCATTTTGAGGGACTAAATGAATATTTTTCAATATCAAGATTATCAATGATAGTTGAACATGTCATTGAGCCCCAAAAATGAATCTCCTCGATGATACCTTTCCAACGGGCTATCATACACCTAAAACGGAGATCGTATGCAAAAGTTATGACCCCGAGAAGTTGATGTACTAACTTACCCAGACGGGGCCCACATGACTTTTGGCGCTTCATCTCCTAGGGTTAGGATTTTGGATGTATAGGGTTTTTGGAATTCCTGTTTATTGTAAAAAGGTCTTCAGAACCTCATTGTAATCATCTTCTTGAAAATGAGCGCAGCTGTCCCATCTCTTCTCAGAGATAAGCCGCCACCATTCTAGCAAGCTTCTTTCCACTGCATTTTACAGTTTCAGCTTATTTCCTTATTGAATAGAAAACCAGTTTTACTGTATCTCTATTATTTTTTGTTAAGAACCTATTAATCATCTGTGGTCATTTAGTTATGCTCATAAAATATGGATCATTGGTATCAGAGCGGTCTGCTCCTTGTCATCTTAATGCATGTCCCCAACGAGGTCGAAGTACAAAGAGTTGGATCACGAGCTTGTTTCTCTTGAGGAAAAAATCCCTCGCACGCCTAAGTGACCTCTCATGGAAGGAGAAAAGAAAGATGACAGGACAGGATATCTTTTCAAACTATTGATTGAGGAATCCTTCACGCAACAAAGGAACGAAATGATGGATAGTTTCGCGCAAATCCTTCGGCGGCTACCAACAGGTGATGCATCTTCTTCGAGCGGAGGCACCGCCCCCTTCAAGGTAAAAATAAACTTTGATATTCCTATATTTGAAGGTCAGATAGACGCAGATGTTGTCCTCCAAAAGAATTATGATTCAAGTCTTTGATGGAGTTGTCTATCTTCTTTCTAATAAGTGTTTAAACTTCCACTTGGCCATCTTTCCTTCTTGATGTTTGTATTCTTCAATACATTCAAAAAGTTAATCGGTATTTCCATTTCATTATCCTCCAAAATAATTCTGACCAATTCTTCGATGGAGTTCTCTATCTTCTTTCTAGTAAGAGTTTGAACTTCCAATTGGTCTTGTTTCCTTCTTAACAGTTGTCTTCTTCAACACACTCAAAAATTTGATTGGTTTTTCCATTGCATTATCCTCTACAAGAATTATCACCAATTATTCAATGAAGTTGTCTATCTTCTTTCTAATAAGGGTTTGAACTTCCACTTGATCATCAGTTTTCATGTATCTCCTTAAATAATCTCACAACATCAATGAATAATATCCATCACTACATAGGTTTTAGATACACTACTAATTTATATTTCAAGCATATAGAGATAATTACATGTGTAATTCATATTTGCTAACCCGCATGATTTGTAGTGTGTTTTTTATTGCATTATCCACCCAAAGAATTTTGACCAAATATTTAATGGAGTAATCTATCCTCTTAGTAATAGGGGTTTGAATTTCCACTTTGCCTTGGTTCTTTTTTGAAGCTTCTCTTATTCAATGCATTTAAAAATTTGATCAGTTTTTCCACTGCATTATCCTCCAAAAGAATTATGATTCAAGTCATTGATGGAGTTGTCCATCTTCTTTCTAATAAGGGTTTGAACTTCCAATTGGCCTCATTTCCTTCTTGGCGGTTGTCTTGTTCAACACACTCAAAAAGTTGATTGGTTTTCTTGTTGCATTATCCTATAAAAGAAGTCTCACCAATTCTTTGATGAAGGTGTCTATCTTCTTTCTATTAAGGATGTGAACTTCCACTTGATCATCATTTTTCATTTATCTCCTTGAATAATCTCACAACATCATTGAATAATATTCATCACTACAAAGGTTCTAGATACACTACTAATTTATATTTCAACTATCTAGAGATGATTGCATGTGTAGGTAATATTTGCTAACCCACATCATTTTTAGTGTATTTTCTATTGCATAATCCCCCCAAAGAATTCTGACCAAATCTTCAATGGAGTAGTATATCCCCTTTATAACAAGGGTTTGAACTTCCACTTCGCCTTGGTTCTTTCTTGAAGCTTGTCTTCTTCAATGCATTTAAAATGTTGATCATTTTTTCCACTGCATTATCCTCCAAAAGAATTATGATTCAAGTCTTTGATGGAGTTGTCTATGTGTTTCTAATAAGGGTTTGAACTTCCACTTGGCCATGTTTCCTTCTTAATGTTTGTATTCTTCAATACATTCAAAAAGTTAATCGGTATTTCCATTGCATTATCCTTCAAAATAATTATGACCAATTTTTCGATGGAGTTGTCTATATTCTTTATAATAAGGGTTTGAACTTCCAATTGGTTGTGTTTCCTTCTTGAAAGGTGTATTTTGTTGATTAATTGGGTTGGTTGTCATTGATGTCAACCCTTGAAGAAAGTTCGATAGTGAATTATGGTAGCACAATGGTTTGGGTAATGGACCCAAGTTTGTTTGATGGATAATGGTATGAATTTTGAGATATTTGCAGGTAAGACTATTCCAGATGGATAGTACATGTCATGCCATTTTTGGTGGTATGTGGAATGTCACATAACTCCTCACAGTTAGAGAATTATGGCCATGTGAAGATGGAGAACCCTCATGAGTCATCTAGAAGCCCCAAAAAGTCAAAGTGTTTGCAAAAGAAATTATTTAAAAAATAAAGTTAATGGAGAACTCTCTAAAATAAGAAAAGTGGGATGCTACATGAAAGTATAAATAAGAGGCAAGGCTCTCTCATTTAATAACTTTTGAACACATTGAATATATTTTGTTGTGTAAGGCTTATTGCAAGTACTCATTGATACATCTGAAGTTGTGAAACTCTGAGGTAGTACGAAGGGTTAACAGAAAAAGTTTTGGAATTACAGAGAATACAAAAAACCCTAGTTTTTTAGGCGTACACAGGCTGAAAGTGTATTAGGGTGCGTACATATGTGGGTTGACAGTGTATTAGGGTGCGTACATACGCGGGTTGGCAGCATATTAGGGTGCGTACATGTGAGTAAAGCCATGGAAACTTGAGAAGATGAAGATGCAGAAGTTCTATATTTTGAGATCAAGCTCCCAAGAAGGTCTACAGTGCTTAGATACATCAGATCTATCCATTGGTTCAAAAGGTGTGTCTTATTTCTATGAATAGTTGGATTTTGATGTATGTATGAGAAATGGTTATGGAGATTTGAGAATTCTCCCTAGAGAGACTAGTGGTTGCATGGGATCTTCTATATAAGTCATATCTACAGAAATACATTGTTGGTATATTTATCATTGATACTTCTGGTTGAGGCACATTTTGTATTTCTTAGCATATGGATAAATGTTTTTGTGGTACATGGTTGAGAGCTTGTATTTGTGAAGTGGTTGATGTATTGAGAGGTTGAATATCAAAAAGGGTTTGATGACTAAATCATGTGAGGGTTATTATAATTGTTCATGATTACACACACCTATATGGCACATGACTAGAGAGAGATATATATGCTTTGGGTAAAGGTTATGTATGAGGATGCATGCACAGGGTACAATTACAGTCTAGATATAGTGACAAGTTGTAGATCTATGTGAAAAAGTTACAAAGGGTCAGAAGTTTTCAAAAGAAAGAAAACCCTAGTTTTCATAAGGCATATGTAGGATGCATAACAGTTTGGTCACGTACATACGTGGGCTACATAACAGATAGGGCACGTGCATACGCGTGTTGCAGCACTACAGGTCGAGTACATGTTGTATTTTGTTGATACATGTTCGGTTCATGTACAGATTGATTACAAGGCAATTGTACAGGTTGGCTGCAAGTTAGTGGTACAGGTTGATACAGTTGTATAGTGGTATATCTCACAGTGATAGTGTGAAAGTGGTTCCATCATTCTACTTCTATTTCAAGGTGGTTGGACAGGGCAAGGACAGGTGGTTGTAGCCACCTTCTGGTTGTAGCCGGAGAACATAGGGGATTGTAGCCTCCTTTTAGTTGTAGCTAGAGAATTGGGGAGTTGGAGCTTCCCTTGGGTTGTATCCTAAGAAACTAGGGGGTTGGAGCCTCCTTCCAGTTGCAACTGGAAAACAAAGGAAGTTGGTGCTTCCAATGAATGTAATTCTTCAATACATATAAGAAAAAACATTATGTGGTTTTCTCCCTCTTTGGGTTTCCACGTAAAAACACTGGTGTACTGTGTATGTGTATGATTGTTCATTTGTTCATTGTTTATTTACTCTTCAAATATTGGATGATAATTCTACATTGATATAACACTTGCATTATATGGTTAAAAAGGGTTTGAACTTCCACTTGATCATCATTTTTCATTTATCTCCTTAAATAATCTCACAACATCAATGAATAATATCCATCACTACATAGGTTTTAGATACACTACTAATTTATATTTCAAGCATATAGAGATAATTACATGTGTAATTCATATTTTCTAAACCGCATGATTTCTAGTGTGTTTTTTATTGCATTATCCACCCAAAGAATTTTGACCAAATATTTAATGGAGTAATATATCCTCTTAATAACAGGGGTTTGAATTTCCACTTTGCCTTGGTTCTTTCTTGAAGCTTCTCTTCTTCAATGCATTTAAAAATTTGATCAGTTTTTCCGCTGCATTATCCTCCAAAAGAATTATGATTCAATTCATTGATGGAGTTGTCTATCTTCTTTCTAATAAGGGTTTGAACTTCCAATTGGCCTTGTTTCCTTCCTGATGGTTGTCTTGTTCAACACACTCAAAAATTGGATTGGTTTTCCTGTTGCATTATCCTATAAAAGAAGTCTCACCAATTCTTTGATGAAGGTGTCTATCTTATTTCTAATAAGGGTGTGAACTTCCACTTGATCATCATTTTTAATTTTTCTCCTTGAATAATCTCACAACATCATTGAATAATATCCATCACTACAAAGGTTCTAGATACACTACTAATTTATATTTCAACTATCTAGAGATGATTGCATGTGTAGGTAATATTTGCTAACCCACATCATTCTCAGTGTGTTTTGTATTGCATAATCCCCCCAAAGAATTCCGACCAAATCTTCAATGGAGTAGTATATCCTCTTTCTAACAAGGGTTTGAACTTCCACTTCGCCTTGGTTCTTTCTTGAAGCTTGTCTTCTTCAATGCATTTAAAATGTTGATCATTTTTTCCACTGCATTATCCTCCAAAAGAATTATGATTCAAGTCTTTGATGGAGTTGTCTATCTTGTTTCTAATAAGGGTTTGAACTTCCACTTGGCCATGTTTCCTTCTTAATGTTTGTATTCTTCAATACATTCAAAAAGTTAATCGGTATTTCCATTGCATTATCCTTCAAAATAATTATGATCAATTTTTCGATGGAGTTGTCTATATTATTTATAATAAGGGTTTGAACTTCCAATTGGTTGTGTTTCCTTCTTGAAAGGTGTCTTCTATTGATTAATTGGGTTGGTTTCAATTGATGTCTGTTGGGTATGTGTTATATTCTTTGCATGTGTGTGTGTGTGGGCGCGTCAGATACGACAACTGCGGATTTTGCTATTTTTAGCGGATTTGTAAATTAATCCCAGATTAAGGGATTAGGTTTTGGTATCTACGGAATACCTAAAAACATTGTATATATTGTATGGTGAATGGTCAAAATCGCAATAATGAAAATAAGAAAGG
This sequence comes from Picea mariana, assembly GCA_032191745.1. Classification (NCBI taxonomy): domain Eukaryota; kingdom Viridiplantae; phylum Streptophyta; class Pinopsida; order Pinales; family Pinaceae; genus Picea; species Picea mariana. The sequence continues at coordinate 9,002 of JASDQU011442338.1, read as the reverse complement.
TTTTCTTGGTTTAGGGTTTCCGGTATAAAATCTATGTGTACTATGTGTATGAGCCATTGATTAATTTTTGTATTGCTTAAGAATCTATATGCATTTATTTACTTCACAGGTTTAAAACTTATATGTGGTATCAGAGCTCGTTTTTGGCTTCAGAGGGACGCCTTTGTTGTTGAGGGTTTGGCTCGATCTTGATAGATCAATTTTATCTTGAGTATGTGATAAACATGGGTTTAGTGGGAGCTTTTGCAATGTAGATTCAAGTAAAGAAAGAGGAATGGCGAGCTCATCTAGAATCGAGATAGAGAAGTTCAACAGTAAAAACTTTGAGCTATGGAAGCTCAAGATGGAGGACCTTCTTGTAGACAAAGAACAATGGATCGTTGTGGATCCTGGTACACAGCCTACTGGTACACCGTCTATGAGCACACAGGCTACTGGTACACAACCTACTAGTACACAAACTACTAGTACACCAGCTACTGGTATGTCGAAGGAAGATTGGGACAAGTTGGACAGAAGAGCAAGGAGTACTATTTGACTATGTTGGTTGTGGAGCCTGATTATCTTCCTGATTCAGAGGTCCTTTCTTTCAGCCGTGTTGATACCCCATGAAGTATTTACACCCCAGAAGTATGTACACTCTTCCACGCAGGGGAGTGCAGAGGGGGGGGTACCCCCTCTGCGGGGTTCGGGGGGGCTATCCCCCTAGCTGGGGGATCTAGGGGCAAGCGGCCCCCCAGCGGGGGTTCGAGGGCGAAGCCCCCGAAGAAAAAATTGCCTTGTAAAAGTATATTGTAATTTCATTGTAAATCTAGACCGTTCATTATAAGGTCGCAGATCTAACGGTAGATATTATGCTAGGGTTTTTTGCCCTAGAAGGCAACCCTCTTTTATGAGGGAAATGTATTGCGGCTATGTATGGTGGTGAATATTGTATTCTGAGAGAGGAGACTGTGAGAGAAAGAAGAGGAAGTTATAGTGTGTTTTTTTGTAGGTTGTATCCCTTCATTTGTTGGATAATAATAAAGGAAAGACCTGGCAATTTCTCTGGTGGACGTAGCCCACACTGGGTGAACCACATAAATCTATGTCTCTCTTGTATTGTGTGTCTTCTGTGTTTTGTTTATGCATTTGTTTTATTTTATTGCTCCGCGGTCCTGTTTTTCTAACAACGGGTATCAGAGCGTAAGGTAACTCGCAGGAAAAGAGGGTTCCTGGTTCAAGTGGGAGCAATGTCGGAAGATGGAAAGTTTAGGGTTGAGAAATTTAACGGTCAAAACTACCAGTTATGGAAGATGCAGATGGAAGACTATTTATATCAGAAGGATCTATTTCTACCATTGAGCAGAGTAGCAAAGAAGTCGGCGGCCATGAAGGATGAAGAATGGGAGATTCTTGACAGAAAGGCTCTAGGAACGATACGGCTGAGCCTGGCAGCGTCGGTGGCTTTCAATATTTCGAAAGAAAAGACAACGAAGGGTTTGATGGACGCATTGGCCAAATTGTATGAAAAACCCTCGGCGTCCAA